>JASAMX010032149.1:0-28143 GCA_030248175.1 Microlaimidae sp. YZB2_3 | reverse complement strand
TTGGTAGTTATTCTTGGTTACGTTACGTATTAATGCCGGAGAGTTCGGGGGGAACAATGCCCCCCCCCGGAAGGAGGAAGATTTATACTTTGAGGCGCTAAAATACACTAGGAATTTTAATTCAAAATGATATTAATTACAAAATTTAAGGTTTTTTATAGCTATACTATACATTTATAACATGTGTTTAAAATGTTAAAAAAAAATAATAGTGTTTTATAGTAGTTTTATTAAACATGTATGCCTTAACTACTGAATGGGATAATCGATTTGAAATAGAAAAACTAAGATAAATTGCCAATTTAAACTGCCCGCGTAGCAGGGAAATTTAAACTGCCCACGTAGCGGGGTAATTTAAAGGTAATAAACGGTAATAAACGGGAAAATAAGGTAATAAACACTCCGCGCGAAGCGCGGAAAAATTTTTTAGTCCTTTTATAACACTTAAAAATTTTTCTTTGGGAGGCGAATTTGGGGGGGGGGGGGGTGTCCCGACTACCCCCAAATTCAGGGGGGGGGGGGGGTGTCAGCAAAATCCGAAATTTTGGGGGGGTATGACCCCCCCGACCCCCCCTGCCCACCTATGGTTCGTTTTATATACATTTATTGTTTATTTTATTTATATTGTCAGACTTGTGCACTGCTCCCCGCCCCTGGGGTTTTATTGGGGGGAGGGCAAATTTTTTGAAACGGGGCGGGGGGAATAAAACGGGGGGGGGCAAGCAAGGGGAGGAAGAAAAAAAAGAGAAAAAAGAAGGGAAAAGGGACAAAAAATTTGAAAATAAGGTAAAAATAGGTCTAAAATGGCTCAAAATTTAAAATAGGCTAAAAACTGCAAAAATTTCGCGGTGATGGCGTCATTATAGGTCAAATATGGCGCCATAATTTTTGGGTACTTTTTCACATTAGGGCGGGGGGCAAATCCTCCAATAAAAAGCGAGGGGGGCATTTCCAGACGGCGCACAGGTCTGTATTGTATACTATTTTTTCTTTATTATTATTATTATTAAAGGCGTTTCCTCGGTGGCCTACGGACTGATAGCGAGGGAAGTGGAGCGGGTGGACAGTTCCTACCGAAGCGCCATGAGTGTCCAGTCCTCCCTGGTTATGTGGCCGATTTACGCCTACGGGACTGAAGAACAAAAGGAAAAATACCTACCTCGTCTGGCTACGGTTAGCTCAAAGTTTTTTGTGTTGAGGTTTATTTAATTGTGTCGTTTACTTTGTGACGTCTAAAAATATAAGGCCGAATAAAATTGGGTTTTTGAAAGAAAAATTGCGAACGATTTGATACTTTAAACTTTTTCTGCCTGAAAAACGGGCGAAACAAACTGGAACTAAACTTCTTCTCTAGCCTCATTACCTGATTGACTGACGTGATGCATTGCATCATCATCTCACGCCAGTATTACATTAGAGATCGTATTTATAAGGCGTCATACTTTTAAAACATTATTGCAACGGGACTTGAGTTACAATTAGATGTTTGTTGTTTAATTTGTGACGGTCAAGGCCGAATAAATCGATTTTTCTTCGAATTTTTTAATTTTTGTCGTTCCATGTTTCCAAAGTTTTTCAGACACTATAAGGTTCCTACAGCTACAAAGACACCAAAACATTTTGCAATTAAATTCTTTGTTTAGGGTGAATTAATAGGCTGTTTTGGGCTGACGGAACCCAACCACGGCAGTAACCCGGGTGGTATGGAAACCAAAGCAAAGTAAAAAAATTATTATAAAAATTATTCCCGCTATCGTCTGAAGAAACAAACTTATCGTCGTTACTACGGCAAAATGAGCCAATTTAATTATAAAATACACGTGACTGTGACTCATTTTGTTGTTAATAGGTCCTGTTTTAAATTTAAATTGAGTCACAAACACACATATTTTATACGAACTGTGGCGCATTTTGCCATAGTAACCACGTTATGATCTCCAGCACGCATGTATAATGCATATCAGTTAAATTGCTCTCTGTATAACATAAGTTAAAACAAAATAATAAACAACACTAATACTTTTTTTATTTTTCTAAATTTTTCAGGTGAATCAATTTTTTGGCCCTAAGAATATAATCCCATACAAAAATACAGCACAACCTTTGTTTTGTTTTTATGTTTCAGATGGAATGAATCGGAAAAAGCATACACATTAAACGGTACTAAATCCTGGATAACGCATTCACCCGTTGCAGATGTTTTCATTGTTTGGGCAACGTGCGATAGATTTAAAGTAATTTGTTTATATTTTTAGTCGATCAATAAATCGTTAAAAAATTATCAACAAAAATTAAAAGGCCAAAACTTGTCACAGAAACTTAGCATAGAACGTACAATATTTTTGTAAAGTAAAAAAGAATCAAAAAATACAAAATAACAAATAAAAATTGTTATAGACAAAATTTAATACAATTCTGTTTTTATTTAAGGGTAAAATAAAAGGTTTCATTTTGGAAAAAGGAATGAAAGGATTATCGGCTCCTGTAATTGAGGGTAAAATGTCCCTCAGGGCGAGTATAACCGGTCAGATTGTTATGGAAGATGTTAAAGTTCCTGAGAAAAATTTGTTGCCCGATGCCCAAGGTCTTCAGGTATTTTGTTTTTGTGATAATTAAAAAAATTATTCGCTCGGTAATATATACAAGAATAAATAATAATTTAAAATTCGCACCAAAATAGCTTGCAGGTAAAGGTAAAGCTTAGCCTAACCCTCCTGAAAAACCTTATATTGCTATCAGAGAAATGGGTCTTATATTTGCGGTGTCACGCTACTACATAATTGATCTTTTTATCTGTTAATAAAAAAGAAACAAAAAAAGTGGGAGAGACATAAAAGAGACCAAACTAAGTATGCCACCACTATATTCGGTGAAGAATAAAAAATGGACAACGTTGTATTTGAAAGCACAGAAAAGCGTTCTCAACAAAAAAAAGATGGAAAAAAACGGCTGTCCGTCCCTACCATACATGGGCAAGTTGGTCCGTAGTGGGGGGGGGGGCGGTAAAATCCAAGAAACGCAAAATACCTATATAGTTTTTTTTCTTGAGTGTATTTTACCCATATTGTTTTTCAATTTTAAAGAAAAAATAGGTAAAAAACGCTAATTTTAGGTCAGAAAGCCTTTTTTATTGCATTTTTGAGCTTTTTATTGTTTAAAACATTCATTTTGACTTTAAAACTTAATTTTTGAGGCAATCAGAAGTCATTTTAAAGACATTTTTTTATTTCTTTTTTTTCAAAATTGGGGTGGGGGTTAACCGACTGGTTAAACCCCCTTCTCGGAATTTGGGGGAGGGGTTAACCCCTCCCAACCTCAACCCCCGTGCCCATGTATGGTCCCCAGTCCTTTTAGGCTTAGGCTTTTTAATTTTTTTCCTGCGATCATTTCGGGAGGGGACAGTAAAAATCAGAGTTTTCTATGTTTATCAAAATTGATTAGAGAAAAAGGGAGGTTTAAACGCCCCTGTTTGTCGTTTGCCAACGGCTAGAGTTTTATTTAACCCTGGTCTTGTCCGTCCGGCACGCTCCTCGCCTTGCTCACCTCCCCTTCCTTGATCAGGACTATTTCAAAAATAGCTACCGGTTGGCACCTTTTTGTCACGCTCCAACACCTCTGGTCATCCCTGTTAACGGTATTCTTTGTCATTTTTGTATGGACTATAGTCCATACAAAAATGATGCGGAAGCGACAAAACTTGAACTTTGAAATGTTATTATATCCATAACGGAGGTTAGAATATGTTCGGGATATATGGGAGCGTAGTTTAGACTCTTGGCTAACTTTTGAAAAGGTTAGAAAAAAAATTGTTTTGCGATGACGTCATCACTACAGCCGATGCGGTGAAAAAAACCTGGTCCAAAAAACAAAACTTTTTATTAGTACCGGTACGAGATAAGAAACGCCGCTTGGTATGCTGTTAAAACATATTTTTTTGAGTTTTTCTAAAAGTTTGAGCGAAATCGGCTCGTTTAAATTTTTTTTATAATGCGTTGAATGCGCGCGGTTTACACGATTTTTCGCGAATTTTTGCCACGTCAATACACTGTCCGAATTATTCATTTTGTTTTGCTTCCTGCTCGAAATGTGTACGATATTTATCATTATTGTTATAATATGAAGTGTCTGCCAATTTTTATTCGCTACTTTTGACCTAAAATTTTTTTTAGAGGTTGACCCCCCGAGGCATTCCAAGCCCGTATGCTGGCAGTAGCAAACCTTTAAATTAAAATTTTTCTAAAAAATAATCCTTAAAAGTTTATTTTTTTCGAATTTCCGGGCTATTTTGTTAGAAAAACATATTTTCAAAGTTAAAATCCTACTTCAAAATTGCCAAATATCGCAGCTAAAAAATGCTCTTTTTTAAGTGTTTTCTTACTTGCAAACATGTTTCCCCGTTTGTCAACACAAAAACAAATTTATAATAACTATGTCTCTCAACTTTTGCCAATATCCCAATGTTATTTTTTAAGTAATGCTATTTTTCATGTAAAAACCTTTGGATTCGCGATCTAGTTTAAATTGCGTCATTTTATTTGTGGATGAGCCAATAAAATCATCGATTTGACGTAATAACAAAAATTTGCATGACGTAAGGAAGTATTTTGGAATTTTAACGAAAATTTATGTTGCGTTTTCCTGTGGTTATTTAGACCATTTTCTAATATTTTAAATCAAAATAAATTTAAAAAATTTAAAACTAATCTTTTAAAGTTTATTATTCTTGTAAAACTTTTTAATTGAAAGGTTTGCTGCTGCCAGCATACGGGTTTGAAATCCTTCCAAATTTCAAATTCGTCATTTTTGACAGCTTATTGTAAACTTAATATTACTCGAAATTTGGGGGGGGGTATACCCGATCCCTCAAATTTGGCGGAGGGTGTCCCAAAATTTTTTTTGGATGTCTACGCCAAATACCCCATTTTTAGCGTTTTTAGTACTGGGAACCCCCAAATTTTAGGGGGGGGGTGTCCGGAGTACCCCCAAATTTTAGAGGGAAAGGGGGGGAGATTGGGCTATCATAGGATTTTTCGTCGAATTATAAGTCTCGTTGTAACCCCCCAACCCCCAACAGGGCACCGGGGGGGTTAAGCCCAATTCTAGAAGGGGGGTTTACCCCCCCCTCAAAAGTGGGGGTGGGAGAAAAAAGTTAACCCCCTCCAATTTTGGAGCAGAGGATTTTTGTCATGGGTGCCTAGTCATAACCCCACCCCATTGGTGCAGACGAGAGGTTAGCCCCCGATTTGTGTTAGAGATTAACACAGCTAAAAAGTCCAAGATAAGAAGTTAACCCCTACATTTCAAATGGAGAAAAAAAAAATGTCTTTAAAAATGACTTCTAACTGCCTCCAAACTTAAGCTTTTGAGGTCAAAATGAATGTTTTAAGCAAAAAAAGCTCAAAAATGCAATAAAAAGGGATTTATGACCTAAAATTAGCGTTTTTTTACCTATTTCCCTTCAAAATCGAAAAACGATATGGGTAAAATGCACTCCAGAAAAAACCGATATGGGTATTTTGCGTTTCTCGGATTTTAACCCCCCTAATTTGGGGTTTACCCCCCCCACTCCCCGAACTGCCCATATATGCCAACTCCCCCTGCCCACCGATGCTTGACTATATTGGGCATTTTTTAGGATTCATTGCGTATCCGTCTTTCACACCTGAACTCACCCAGTCGACTGATTGCGCGTTTTCCCCCTTAGTATTCGGTTGTCATATTGATCGTTTTTTTCCGTTTATTTTTTGAGGTATAATTCAATTATAACTGGCTGATCTCATAAAATTCTATCAGAAACATAAGAAGGGGGGTCCAGTGAAAATTTTGCAGTTATGACGTGTGATGAAACTAATGAAACGTAGAAAGAATTATTTTAATCCCGCCTTTTTACAAATAATATTTACTATTACACAAAAATTAGTCAATTTTATCCTTAAAAGGAAAAATTTTGCTCTAAATTTAGTACTTTGATGAATTCTTATTAAAAAGATGTTCAATTTTTTTATTGTTAAACTATTTTTTCTTGCAATTTTAATTTGTTTTGTTATTAGTCGATTCAATACTGCAATTCATAGAAGTCGGTCGGTCGTTTGATTTACCTATAAGTTGACAAGAAAAACTGAACAGTCGCTTTGTGTACCATTTTATGTTTTCATCTGCATTGACAACTGTAGGAGTCTTCAAGCCTGCTTTATACTTCGTCCAAAGTTTCCAAAGGACAAAGACAAAAAATTCTATTTTGAGTGATTTTATTTTTAACATTTCCAGGCTTTTTTTGGATATATTTTCTATTTTTTGGCAATTAGACTCAAAAATAAATTTTTTTTTTTTTCAAATTGAAAAAGAAATGCGCTCTTAGATTACTCAAAATCGATGGTTTAATTTTTGTCCTTTGGACACTTTGGATCGGACAAAGCATGTCATGTCATGTTTGTTCTGGACTTTAGATTTATGGCGGTTGGCGGCATAGGTAAGCAGCCTCCCGGATTTCGGGGCGGGTATACGCGACCCCCAAAATTTGAGGAGGGGGTGTCCCAAAAAATTTTTGGGGTATACCCCAAATACTCCATTTTTTTCGTTTTTAGTACTGGTATTCTCCAAATTTTAGAAGAGGGGGGTGTCCGGATATCCTCAAATTTTAGCGGGTGTCGGCAGTAATCGGTAACTTTGGGTAGTATAATACCCCCCCCTCCCCATAGGTGGGCAGCCTCTCGGATATTGGGGGTATGGGGGGGTCAAATTTTAGGTGTCCGGCAAGACCCAAATTTTGAGGGGGGTGTACCCAATATTTCCGCGCTGCCTTAAAATGGGCTTAAAACGCGTAAAAAAATAGTAAAACAAGCTTATAAATGCTTTAAAACTGTGTAAAATTGAAATAAGACCTTATTGCACCTTTGTATTTTTTAATTCTTTTATTAATAATGTGTTTATATATTCTTATAATTAGATTAGAAATCATAGTTTTTTTTAATAATTACGTAATAATAGAATAATAATATTATTGTCTTGATTATAAAGTCAAGTATCACAAACTTTTTAATCCATAATCTTATATTTAATTAAAGATTATATACATACATGGGCGTAGCCAGGAGGGGTCTAGACACCTCTTTTAGGTCGGCAAAGGAAAAAATTTGGGGATAGACAAACCCCCTTTTTGCAGTGGCGTGCCCAGGATTTCATTTCGGGGGGGGCGGTCTGGAGGCCCTACTAACCCTGAAGGGGGGTCTGGGGGCGGCAGCCCTCCAGATATGGGGGGGTCTGTGGGGCGAGAGCCCCCCAGTGGGGTCAAGGGGCGGAGCCCCTTGTCAGGGGGGTCCGGGATTGCCCCCCGGGGGAGAAAAATTTTTAATTTAAGGCGTTAAAATACACTTGAAATTTTAATTCCAGATGATACTTATTACAAAATTTAAGGTTTCTTATACCTGCACATTTAAAACATGTGTTTAAAACGTTAATTAAAGGATAATAGTGTTTATAGTAGTTTTATTAAACTGTATACCTTAACTACTAAACGAGATAATCGATTTGTAATCGAAAAACTAAGATAAATTCTCAATTAACAATTAACCCTCCGCGCGAAGCGCGGAAAATTTTTTTTAGTTGTTTTATAACACTTAAAAATTTTTCTCCAGGAGGCGAATTTGGGGGGGGGGGGGGTGTCCCCCGGTACCCCCAATTTATGGGGGGGGGGGGTGTCAGCAATATCCGAAATTTTGGGGCGGGGTATAACCCCCCAACCCCCCCCCCCCTGCCCACCTATGCCCCTCCTCCCCAACCCCTCCCCTGCCCACCTATGGCCGCAGTTGATATTTTTTTCTTATCTTTGAGTTGATCAGTTGATTTTTTTTATCGCAGTGATGTTCCTTCCCTTTAATTTTATGGTCCGGAGCTCCGGTCATCTAAAACGGAGGGAGCTCCGGCCATCGAAAGCGGAGGGAGCTCCAGCTATCTAAAGCGAAGGGAGCTCCGGTCATCTAAAGCGGAGGGAGCTCTGGAGCGTAGCCCCTTAAATGAGCGATTTTAATCTTATTTAAGCTTTAAATACACTTAAAATTACTCTATTAGGATTTTTAAGACTATTTCTGGCATTTTTAAATTTTAAATTTTACAAAAAAAAATTGACAAAATAAATTATAGCATTACTCTTTAATTATTCAAGAAATTCAAACAAAAATAGGGCGGAGCTCCTAGATGCGGAGCTCTGCTTCGGAGCTCCTAGATGCGGAGCTCTGCTCCGGAGCTCGGAGCTTCGGGGAACATCAATAATTTGCATTCCCCGCAGGAAATCTCAAAAACTGTCTGAGGGTATAATTAGGACTAGGACAAAAAACGCCAAAAAGGGCGTCTTAGGGACGGGGAGGAGAAAGATCGTTTTCCACCGGGGGGATTTCCCGCCCTCTCCTCTTACCGTTGGGTACCTATAATGCACTTTATTTGTAAATTATCACCGCACGGACCAAAATTTAAAATTTTATATAATTTTTTTGTATTTTCGTTTTTTTGGAAGTATATTGATATAGTTTTTTCCAGAATTGCAACAGTATAATAATAATATATTTTCTATTAGTGGTATTGATGTTTTTCGAGCTCAAGAGCTTCGTTTGTGAGAACTCTGACATATCTCCGGAGTCTTGGACCTCTAACATGTTTTTTGCTAATTTCATGAATTTTTTGTAAGCCGGAATTTTATTTAAAAAAACTATACAAATAAAATAATGCTTATTTGAAGAACTTTGCAAACTATTTAAAAAAAATTTGCTAACTTATGCAGATTTCAAGGTTAGATTAGATAAGCTTGAAGTTGTTCCCGCTTTGAATGAGCGGAGCGCTGTAGTCCGGAGCATAATATTTGAAGTTAGAAACATAATAATTCTACAAACGCGTCATAATGCATTGAACCTTGATTTTTTTTCTTTAAAAAGATGGGTTTTTCGTGTTTTTTTTATTCACTCGTAAAGTTTTGCCGCGTATTACCTAGAAATGTGCGTACAGATTTTCGATACACTTATTTTTTGTCTGTTTTATTGACCAATTTTTGTAAAATTTTTTTCTAATTTGATATATTTACAAAAATATTACTTTGCAATCAGTGGTATATTATGTCTTCAAATTATCCGTGTTGTCTATTTTAAACTATAAAAATATTTTGATAGATTTTGTGGTTTCCAAATCCACTATCCACCTTTGTGGTATCGAAATCCACTATTTTTATTAAAAACAAAAATAAAAATCATTTATATTTTTTAAATTCAGGTATCTCGTATCTCCAATAAGTCGAATTAGCTAATAATAAATGAAGGGATAATAAAGGAAAGATTTGATCAATTTTTTTGGAGGCAGCCAAAAAGAAGCTTTAAATTTCGTTCAATTGCGATGAGTAATAAATGAATAAGACCATTTCTTTTCCAAAAAATGGAGATACTAAAAATGAGTGCTATTTTCATAAGTGATGTGTCGCATGTTTTAGAATCGACTGTTAATTTCGAACTAGAAACAATTTTTTAATTTAAAACGTAGTTAACTATTGACCTGCCAAAAACTAGTTTTATTTATTTATTTTAGTTTTTATCAGAAAAAATTGGAAAAGTAAAAATGTACGACCCATCTGTTGTGTCGACTTTATTTTGTTTGCTAAAAATTGACCAAATTTCTAGCTATGACACAAGCCATCTTCTTGCTACCTAAGCTATGGCACAAAATATTATTAAGCTCAAATTAACAGTTTTTTGTCTTGAGGAAATAAGTTGGCATTTTTTATTTTTTGTTAGAAATTCTGGCATTTTTTATTTTTTGTTAGAAATTCTAATTTAGAAAAATCATTAAAAATAATAAAATAGGTTGTTGTAATAAAAATATGATCGAATATTTTTTAAAGTTCTATTTTTCGAAATGTGTATACAAATGTTTATAATAAAAAAAATAAAAAAAATAAAATTTTGTTAGCGAAAAAGTTAGCACGAGTGGGGTTCGAACCCACGCGGACTTACGTCCATTGGAACTTAAGTCCAACGCCTTAACCACTCGGCCATCGTGCTTCAGCGGCAAGTGGTGTAAAAGGGGTTTATGAATCGAAGACATTAAATTTTATCGCCTACATTGAAAAGGAAAAGTAACATTTTAGTATTATTTTCATCTTTCTCCTGTTGTTTAAAAATTAATATGCATATTGTTAATGTCAAGTGCGCGAAAATGCTGTTCTTCTTTTGTTCATTTTTAATCTGAGGTCCTTACCGTGTGGCCATTGCGGCCTAGCCCACAACCGGAGGAGTAAGTTTATCTTTACATACACTATTGTGCAACCAAAAAATAAGCCTTCCTCCCACGGTAAGACAAACCGACCAAAAGTAGGCCTAGGGAATAGATGTGAGATAGGTAAAATAAATTACGCTGTTACATTTGGTAAACTATATACTAATTTTGTTTTTCTATTATAGGAGAAATACCAGGACCAGATGGCGGAGGAGTAAGTTTATCTTTACATACACTATTGTAAAATAAATTACGCTGTTACATTTGGTAAACTATATACTAATTTTGTTTTTCTATTATAGGAGAAATACCAGGACCAGATGGCAATACTATCACCAGGCAAAGAAATCAAAAAAAAAACAACAAAAACAACAAAAAGGGACAAACCAAAACTTCCAGCAAGAACCACCATCAACATCAAAATGTTACCTACTTTCAGCCATCATCATGATCAACTCCCGACTCTTCTTACTTTTGCTTATAGTCCTTTTATTATACTTTTTTTTTAATTTTATTATTTTTATTGTTCTCTCTGTAATATTAAACATAACCTCCCTCACATCTAATCCCTAAAATCCTCTGATAGGGGTGGGGCTTTGACTAACATTCTACATCAACAACAGTGCTGATATAGGGTGGTAGGCGGTAATATGGAATATCCATGGCCGGCCCGCTTCAGCTTTAAAAAAAAAAAAATTTATTTATTGACACACATTTTGTTTGTAATAAATATATTCAATTTTTATTGGGTTAGAAGTAATAAATTTAAACATGAAAATTATTTTAATTTAATGTAATACCTTGGTGCTATTTTATATCTATGTGCTTATTTTTAGGGTCCTTTTGGATGTCTAAACAATGCTCGTTATGGTATTGCATGGGGAGTTTTGGGAGCGGCCGAATTTTGTTTTCATTTTGCGAGAGAATACGCATTGGAAAGGTATTAAACTTATTTTAAGATTAAGAGCTGGTTCATACTCATGACAAAACCTCCTGTGGACAAAGTCCAAAGGAAATATTAGAAAACCCAAAACGTTCTTTGGACAAGCCAAAACGTCCTTTGAACTTTTTCCTTTGGACGAAGTATGAATGCTACTTAGAATTTGTTTTTTGGACAAAGTCCAAAGGACAAAATCCAAAAAGAAAAGTTCAAAGGACAAAAAGTGTGAACACAATGGACTTTGAATTTTGTCCTTTGAACTTTGTCCTTTGAACTTTGTCCTTTGGACAAAGTCCAAGGGACGTTTTTACGCAGTGTTTGTCCTTTGGACAAAAGTCCAAAAGACTTTTGTCCTTTGGACTTTGTCCAAAGGACATTTTGTCATAAGTATGAACCAGCCTTTAAACTTATTTTAAGATTAAGACACACACACACGCACGTTTTATAATTATAAATTTTTTATGTTTTTTTTAAACTTACAAATCAAAGAATAGGGTAGTGCATTTAATTTCGGCACTTTTTCGTTTTTCCAATGTAACTTTTCACTGTATGGCCTGATTTTCACGTTTGATAGCTCATTTTAAAGCTTTTACGATACTGCGTTGCGTCATAAACAAATCACTGTACGAAAATTGTTTTTTTACTTAATTAAATCAGTTTCTAAAAAAATGGAAAATTGCCGAAATTATATGTATGCATTTAATTTCGGCACTTTACAAACAATCGATTGTTTCTCAGTCAAAAAATCATCAATTTCAAAAATTTAAAAGCCTATCATTATCTCCAGACAGTTTTCTTTAATTTAAGCTTTTACTTATTGTTCAACGTGTAACTGGCAAAAAGTTACAGCTAAAATGCTAAATGGTATCAAAATGAGGAAAATTAGGGAAAAAAGTGCATTTAATTTCGGCACTTTTTAAAAAGACCCCCTTAATCGAGTTTAAGTGCAGTGCTATGACTCCTACACACTGGGTTTTCTTTTTCGCCAGCGCCCAGACGCCAGCTAGCGTTTAGTCTCTAAATTTTAGGCGCCAGCGTAAAAATCTAGGCGCCAATAACAGAAAAAAATTTATCTCAACATATGTTTTTTCAGTTATGTATATTTTCGAATGAGTTTTTAGTTTTCAGCTAGCGTTTAGTCTCTAAATTTTAGGCGCCAGCGTAAAAATCTAGGCGCCAATAACAGAAAAAAATTTTATCTCAACATATGTTTCTTCAGTTATGTATATTTTCGAATGAGTTTTTGTCAACTTTTATTGTATACATTACAAAATTAAAAAAAAAATTTTTTTGCTTGATTTGATGCCTAAATTTAAATGAGTAAAATTTTGTCAAAGTTATCAAGAAGATTTTCATTTACTTATTGGAATTTTAGTGTTACGGAAAAATCTAATTCTTTTTAAAATTTTTAAAAAAAAATTTGCAATACATACCTTTGCAGCAATGCTAGCAATAGCAAAAAATGATTTTATAAAAATGTTAGTTTCAGAGTTTTGATTAAAACTAAACTTTTTTTATTAATTAGATTTTTTTTAGATTTTTACTTCAAATTGCATTTTTCTCAAAATTTAAAAATATAATTAATTTTCAGTGTTAACTAAATATATAATATACCATAGAAAAAAAAAATGAATAACCTATGTTATTTACTCGCTCAAAAGAATCACTCGCTTCGCTGAGCAAATTTTTTTGAAATTGGACTTCTACACTACAACCTTAAAAATTTGTTGCTTTTTTCGTCTGGTTAACTACAAAAGCTACAAAAAATACGTCCCTTGTCAAAAATCTAGGTGCCAGGCTGGCGCCTAAACCCAAAATTTTAGGCGCCAGCGGGAAATTCTAGGCGCCAACGGCGTTGATTTGGCATAAAAAGAAAACCTAGCCTACACATTTCAACGTTGTCTTTTAACTATTTACAACTACAATTTAACACCCGACCACTAAATTCAACCCGTTTTTACCTACAGCAATAGTGTGCCGAAATTACACAATTTTATTTTATAACGATTGCTCACCACAGACGCAAATTAGAACCACGGGGACTAAAAATTCGGAAAATAGACTAAATTTTACCTGGACAGTTTAATTTTTAAACCAATTTATTGCGTAATCATGAAATGCCCATGTTCTAAAAACGAGTAACATTTTTTTAAATTATAAATCACACAATTTTACATGAAAATATCATAACATAACAAATAAAAAGCTCACGACAGTCATCTACATATAATTAGCTCTCATTTGAGCTATCAAACGTCGTATTCCGTCCAGAATCACCAAAGATATAGTCCAAAATCAAAAATGCCCAATTCGTAAAAGTGCCGAAATTAAATGCACTACCCTATCAAAGAATAAAATTTAAAATTTATGTGAGTTTACTTTACTATTGTCTTACTTGTTTTCCCAAAAAAATTTTTATGCAGCAATTTTTAATTGTATAAAAATTTTTCAAAATTATGTATATTTATTAGGGCACCCACAACAAAAGCAGTGATAACTATTTTTATTTTGAATAATTTAGAATGTATGGCAAGTGTGTAATAAAAGAAGTTTGTCGTTCATGACTGTTTTTGATATAAAGACTTTAAATAATAATCCAAAAGCGCCTCGAACAAAATTTATCTTAATTCAAACGAGTGACTACTAATTGAAAATTTTTTAACTGATGGTTCTTTATTTTGTTTGTTTAAAAAAGTCTTATAAAAATTCTTGCTTAAGATTGCTATTTGTTAAGAAAAAAACTAAAAGATAATTTTTGATTTATTACATTTATTTAGATACAAAAATTATGAATTTAGCAATTAAATATGGTGAAACGATGATGACAATTATGTTTTATAGGAACCTTGCACTGGAACTCGGTTTATACATGAAGTATGCAATATACATAAGCGTCACCATAATGGATAATTACCTTCCCTCCTACTCATCTTTCGTAGTATGCAGATCAACGGACCGAAAAGGCCCGAAATTTCGGTCCGTTGATCTGCATACTACGAAAGATGAGTAGGAGGGAGAGGGACGGTAATTATCCATTATGGTGACACTTATGTATATTGCATACTTCATTTATAAACCGAGTTCCAGTGCAAGGTGCCTATACAATAATGATATAATATTTTTATTTCAGAAAGCAGTTCGATCGTCCACTTGCCAGTTTTCAATTGATCCAAAATAAGTTCGCAAATATGCTGACGGATATTTCCTTGGGTTTGCAGAGTTGCCTTCGTGTAGGCCGTTTGAAAGACGAACAACAGTAAGAAAAAGTTTCCTTGGTAGCTGGTTTTTCAAAAAAAAAAAAACTATAAAATTTAAAATTTTTGTGTAGGAACTCCCGTTGAGATGATGTTTTTATAATATGACGCCTTAAAAAATGCGAGGTATAAAGTAAAATTGCCAGGTGATAGTGGATTGCAGTACGTCAGTTAGTTACTGAAGCTCAAGATTACAGGTTCATTTCCTGTAACGCTTTTTTTCAGCTAAAAACTAAGAAAACAAAATTATTTCGCATTTTTTTCGGTCAAAGAACTCGATTTGTTCGGCCGGGGATTTCTCGGCGTTAGACTTGCTTCCAACATTTTTACACTACCCAATTTTATAGGATATTTTTTCAATTTGTGAAACATGATATTTTGCTAGACTTAAAACAGTTGCACATTATCTGTATACTATAATACTTTAAAACTATGTATATTTTTGAATTTGGGAAGTTGTAAGGTAACTGTTTGGTTAACCTTAATTTTGACCACCGGTTTGTACTTTTGAAATACGCAAAATTATAAAATAAATTGCGAACGGCTAAATAGATGACATGACGATCTATCTGGCCATACGCAATAAAGCTCATAATTTTATGTATGACAAAACTAACCGGTGGCCGAAATTAAGGCTGGGCAAATTTAAGTCAGTTACCCTATATTTGGAAATTTTTTCTGTGGAGGTATCGTCAAAAATTCATTCCTTTTGCAGTACTCTACCAAAAAAAAAACTTAAAACTTTTGTGGGATTACTTTTACACCCCCTAATTTTAGGTGTTTGATTTAGATTTTTTTACGTTCCAATGCTATCTCCGTAAAAATAGTTTATTTAGGCTACGTATTAATCTATAATTAAATTATTATCACTCTCCTTTGCCTCAATTTAAATTCCTCAGTCAGTCAAAATTCACACATCTTCATTTTCGTTCTGTACAGTAACTCGGTTTGTTTTGGACTTATTATTTTTTATTAATTATTATTTATCCATCCTATTTATTATATTTCTTAAATTTATTTTAGGGCCACACCAGAAATGATATCTTTAATTAAACGGAATAGCTGTGGGCGTTCATTAGATGTTGCTAGACAAGTAAAATTAATGATTTTAACTTATGATTATAATAAATTACAAAATTAATTATGATTATAATAAATTACAAAACTTATGATTATAATAAATTACAAAATAATTACGTTTAACTGGCTTATATGTACCATATAAATTTTTAAAAACAATAACCTTATTATAATCGTTTAATTTAGTTAGACCATAATAGAAAGAGACCTTTGGAGTATATAATATGTAATTTTTTGGAGTTTTTTTTACATAGTTTTTTAAGTTTTTTTAAAATTCTTCCAGGCAAGAGATATTTTGGGTGGAAATGGAATTGTTGATGAATATCATGTGATCCGACACATGGTGAATCTAGAAACGGTCAACACATACGAAGGTTAGTTAACAGCTACATAATTTACCCATATAATTTAGATCCTAAATCTGTTTTTATAGTCAAATATTAGTAAAGTAATTTTGTTATCCAGATTTACTTTCTGCAGTTTATCGTTGAATAGTACAGAACGCGTTTTTCTTTTTTTTGTATACTATTATATTCAAAAGGTAATAATCAAGAAACGTGTATTATTAAAATAGGCGTAGTCAGGGAGTTATGGGGGTCGAGACCCCCTCTTTTTTTGGTCAGCAAAGGAAAAAAACTGGAGTTAACCTTCCATTTGGGGTCGCCAAAGATAAAAATTTGGGGGTCTAGAACGGCCATTTTTTTTTAAATTTTCTCGCGCTTCGCTCCCCTCTGCGCTCGATTAATTGGTTTCTATTTACAAATTTGTGTTACTTTGCTTTGTAATCTTAATATAACCACGCTGGACCTCAACGGCCATTTTTTAAAAAATTTTCTCGCGCTTTTCTCCCCTCAGCGCTCGATTAATTGGTCTCTACTTACAAATTTGTGTTACTTTGCTTTGTAATCTTAATATAACCACGCTGGACCTCAACGGCCATTTTTTCAAAAATTTTCTTGCGCTTCGCTCCCCTCAGCGCTCGATTAATTGGTCTCTACTTACAAATTTGTGTTACTTTGCTTTGTAATCTTAATATAACCACGCTGGACTTCCCCCTTTGGATTGTTATATTATATAGTAAGATTAAAAATTTAAAGATTAGAAAAAGTAATTTTAAAAACATTTTCTCGCCACTTTGCATTGCTCAGCTGTTCTTCAATGTACTCATTTTTCATTTGTTTATGTTTTGGAAATCGAAAATTTTAAATTATTAAAATTGTTTGTTAAATTTTTTTTGTAGGCTTATTTTTATTGAATAATAGGAAAATTATAAAGTTTGTGGCAAAAACAAATTAATAAACACTCGGCGCGAAGCGCAGAAAATTTTTTAGCTCTTTTATAACGTTTAGGATTTGGACCCCCTGGAACCTCCCCCCCCTTTCTGAAAATTTGTTCAGAATTGAACCCCCTTTCCTAAATCCTGGCTATGCCCATGATTATTACCTTAAAAATTGTTTGGATTTGGATTATAATTTATTTTAAAACATTAATTATTGTGAGATTAAACGCTAATGTCAAATTTCTTTTTTATTCCATCAGCGATATGTTATAATCGTAAATTAATAAATTTTAGGTACCTACGATGTCCACGCCTTAATTTTGGGAAGAGCTATCACTGGTTTGCAAGCTTTCGTTAATTAATTATGTTTCTGGAATTTTTTTGTATAATTATAAAGTGTCTCTGGGAGTTTTTTGTCATACGTAGAAAGTATTTTATTTTGTGATAGATTGTTTGAATAAAACTGTATCATTTTAGTATTTTGTTTTTACGATAATTTATTATTTCTATAATTTATTTCTTTATCGTTTTTCTCAATTCCTAAAAAATAATACTAAGTGAGTAAAATTTGTACATAATGTTGACGTGAATAATGTTGCGAAAAGTGATTATAGTTGTTGGAGTGTTCCGGAATGTTTATTATTGTGTGTAAAGAAAAGTAATCATTTTAGAAACATAAAATAAAACGTTATTTTAGTATTACATTAACAAAACACACATTATTTTAGGTTTTTCTGTGGTACGTTGAATAGCAAAAATTCTTCAAATCCACAAAAACCAATTGACGCCTCGTAGTTAAACTGCTCATCATATAAGTATATCCGGCACCCAACACGATATTTACTGTAATTAAACCGTGATGTGCGGTTTTTTATTAATTACCGCGCTGGATTCCGGCTATACTTACATGTTATATGAAAAGATGAGCGGTTTAACTACGATGTATTTATTGAATCAAAGTAATATTTTTTGGAGCTATGGGCTGCAGAGCGTCAATTTGTTTATTTTTCTACTATTTTTAAAAACTATTGTCAAATTTTTTTGCAATTTTTTTAAACTGCGAATCTCTCTCCGTTTTAAAAAAACAGAGCAACATATTGGATATTGTGACATCATCCATCAGTAATAAAAATTCATTTTTAAATTTTAAGGTAGAACACAAACTTGTACAGTACCTCCGTTACAGCTGTAACCAATTTCTATAAACCACATCTGTATTAATCCTCATGTCCTGAACATCATTTTTGGGATATTTTGATGAAACATGAAAATTAAAATAAGCTGTGAAAATGGTCCAAAAGGGGATTCCGACGAATTCGCAGGTTTTTTTCGCAAAATGACATATAAAATTTTTTTGTGCGTGTCGATTTTAAAAATTTTTTGTACGTATTTAGAAGACGAGTAAATAAAACTTTCCTTTCTTTCAGCAAAATCGTATAGATTGAACCCGAAAAAACCCGACATTTTGAAGAGTTTTTTGAGAAAATTTTATTAACTTTGGAGCCTAATTTCTCATTAGATCTCTATACGATTTTTAAATAAACAACGCCAATGTTTCTAACTCGTTGAGTTCTCCATTTTTATATATAGTTTGTTAAAATCGGTTCGTAAACAAATTTTCATAATTTTGCAATGGATGAATTTAATTTGACGTCGGGGAACTAGATTTGAAACGTTCGTTTAAAAGTACTTTTTAACAGAAATCCGAGACGTTGCAGTAGCCGAGTGGTTAGAGCGTAGCATTCAGCATATAGGAAACCTAGGTTCGAATCCCCCTGGGAGTTATTTCTTAACACCAAAAAAAATGTTTTTTTTTAATTTAAACTTTTTTAATTTTTTTAACTTTTTAATTAAACAAAATGTATATTATTCAATACTGTATTCAACCCCGAATACGTGCTTTAAGGTGGTTTTAAAGTAAAACCGGGGTAGAGTCAGAGTGTCCCTCCTAGGGGAGGTCGCAACCCACCCTAGCCCCCCCTCGGGGGTCAAATCAAAAAACGAAGTTCGGATTCGTAATCAGGACCCCCGAAAACCCCCGAGTGGTTGTTTTTGAAAAAATCAAAGAAATTTTTGGAACTGTAGTGTTCTACCTTAAAATTTAAAAATGAATTTTTATTACTGATGGATGATGTCACAATCCAATATGTTGCTCTGTTTTTTTAAAACGGAGAGAGATTCGCAGTTTAAAAAAATTTGACAATAGTTTTTAAAAATAGTAGAAAAATAAACAAATTGACGCTCTGCAGCCCATAGCTCCAAAAAATATTACTTTGATTCAATAAATACATCGTAGTTAAACCGCTCATCTTTTCATATAACATGTAAGTATAGCCGGAATCCAGCGCGGTAATTAATAAAAAACCGCACATCACGGTTTAATTACAGTAAGTATTGCTGTTTGGATCCGGATATACTTATATGATGAGCAGTTTAACTACGAGGCGTCAATTGGTTTTTGTGGATTTGAAAAATTTTTGCTATTCAACGTACCACAGAAAAACCTAAAATAATGTATGTTTTGTTAATGTAATACTAAAATAACGTTTTATTTTATGTTTCTAAAATGATTACTTTTCTTTACACACAATAATAAACATTCCGGAACACTCCAACAACTATAATCACTTTTCGCAACATTATTCACGTAAACATTATGTACAAACTTTACTCACTTAGTATTATTTTTCAGGAATTGAGAAAAACGATAAAGAAATAAATTATATATATATATATATATATATATATATATATATATATATATATATATATATATATATATATATATATATATATATATATATATATATATATATATATATATATATATATATATATATATATATATATATATATATATATATATATATATATATATCTCTCTCTCTCTCTCTCTCTCTCTCTCTCTCTATCATTTTTTTTTTTTTTTTTTTTTCGTTCAGTTACGTACTCTAATTTGTCGACATTGTTTTTTTAATATACAAATTTATAGGCCTTCAAAATTTTAAAAAAATATCAATAAAAACAAATTAAATAAGTGTAGATTTTGAATATTTTCTTTTTAATAAAAGTGAAGTGAAAATAATGTTTTTTTTTGGTATTAAAACCAATGATATAATAAGTGATGAGTAATGGTAATGAATGAGCAGGGGCTTCCTTCTGGAATTTTTATGTTTGTTTGCACCTTGTACTAAAGCTTATAAAAATTTTTTTTTCAAGAACGACTTTTCTAGCAGAATTTTGGTCAAAAATTTAGTGTTGGACGTTTTCTTGTGTTATATATTCTTGAGGATAATAATACTCGCTTGGAACAATCACTTCGTTTAAAAAGGGTAAACAAAATATTATTAAAAAACCTGCGCCTAAACATGGATAAAAAAACAAGTTCGACACTGTAAATAAAGAAATTTAAACTAAAAAGATTGTAAACACAAATTTTTCGATCATAATATTTTTATAACTTAAGGCAATTATGTCTAACGAACAATTTTTTTAGAAAACAGCATAACTAAATTTAGAATATAAAAATATTGTGAAACAAGTCTGGTTATTATGTCAAAAGTATTAATGTATATTTCAAAATTGATGCATTTGATTTTTCAGTTTTTCCCATAGAATACTAGTGGGAAAAAAGATCAATCAAAAAGCGCTTTTAAATCAAAATATTAAACTAAGCGTTTTCCTTAATTTAAAAAAAACTTATTTTTTTGTTTTGTTTAACCTACTTGGGTACATCTAAATTAAATAAGTGTAGATTTTAAATATTTTTTTTTTGAATAAAAGTGACGTAAAAATAATGTTTTTTTGGTATTAAAACCAATGTGACGACACAAGGTCTCTAATTTTGGCTCAAGTTCTATGAGATGTTCAGTTGAGTGGACTGTATAATTTTCCCTTTGGTTCCGCGGGTTAAAAACGACGATAGATGATATATTTTAAAATATAAATAGGAGTTATAGAACTCCGGTTTCCGTGTGTTGAAGTCGAGGCCGGTTTAATAATTTTATTTAAAAAAACGAAGTTAATGTTGACGGTAGCAGCACAAATAAAAAAATCACTCATATACACACAAACGGGGCGACGCAAAAGACACACAAAAAAAGGTAAATACAAAAATATAAAATTTTAATATAGGCGAAGGGAGCACCCAAAATTCGCCTGGGCGGTTCAGGAAACAAAAACGGACTGGGAAATTTCAAGAGAGCCGGAGTAAAATTACACCGACTGGAACGGAGCTCTGATTTCCCACTAACTGATTTTTTTCTCAAAGTCCCTTCTTGAGGCCGACCGATTGAACTGATCTATCGATCAATCCAATCGTTCCCTCAACCCTTGTTCCCTACTTTACCCTTCTAGGAAACTCAGGCTCAAAGGTTACCGACTCTAAAAACTCAGATTAACTCCCAAAGTTAGAATTTTGCATATCTCTCTTTTTCAAACCTTTTTTACTAAAGATGGGCAAACTCGCCCCAGCGTTGGGACGTGAACGCAAAACTCAACTCCCGCCAAAACGCGTGCCAAGAAATCTCTTTGATCTTTGCCGCGCGCACGTCTCCTCCTCCACCGCAACACGCGAGCCTAACTCACATCAACCGCTGGGAGATTTTACGGGACTAACCTGAGGGAGCTTCGGGGAGAATTGCCTAATCTTAATTCTAACCGCCTATCCTATTACACCTAATACATATTACATTTAAATTTTATAGAATTTACAAAAACTTATTAATAAATATATTTAAATTGCATGGTAAATTTACACTAAAACGGTATTAAGAACAAATAATATATATGATAAAATATTGATTAATTACATATTAAAAAGGAACACGGCACTGTTAAAAATTATAGTTTATTATACAATAAAAGCACTAAATAAAAATTAATACTTAAATACAATATTTTACTGACTGTGGGGTCCTATACCTAGTCTTATACCTAAATTCTAACAGAAAAATTTAACTTAAAAGAATTACATTTCCTAACTTAATTTACCAAATTTAATTTTCCTATACCCTATCCTCACACCAATTATATAATAAGTGATGAGTAATGGTAATGAGCTGGGGCTTTCTTCTGGAATTTTTATGTTTGTTTGCACCTTGTACTAAAACTTATAAAAAAATTTTTTTAAGAGCGACTTTTCTAGCAAAATTTTGGTCAAAAATTTAGTGTTGGACGTTTTCTTGTGTTATATATTCTTGAGGATAATAATAATCGCTTGGAGCATTGACCTCGTTTAAAAAGTGTGAACAAAATATTTTTAAAAAAACCTGCGCCTAAACATGGATAAAAAAAAAGTTCGACACTGTAAATAAAGAAATTTAAACTAAAAAGATTGTAAACACAAATTTTTCGATCATAATACTTTTATAACTTAAGGCAATTATATCTAACCAACAATTTATTTAGAAAACAACATAACTAAATTTAGAATATAAAAATATTGTGAAACAAGTCTGGTTATTATGTCAAAAGTATTAATGTAGATCAATATTCAAATTGATGAATTTAATTTTTCAGTTTTTTATGGAATACTAGGGGGAAAAAGATCAAACAAAAAGCGCTTTTAAACAAAATATTAAACGAAGCGTTTTCCTTAATTTAAAAAAATTTATTTTTTTGTTTTGTTTAACCTACTTGGGTAAATCTAAATTAAATAAGTGTAGATTTTAAATATTTTCTTTTTAATAAAAGTGAAGTGAAAATAATGTGTTTTTTTGGTATTAAAATCAACGATATAATAAACAATGAGTAATGGTAATGAATGAGCAGGGGCTTCCTTCTGGAATTTTTATGTTTGTTTGCACCTTGTACTAAAACTTATAAAAATATTTTTTCAAGATCGACTTTTTTAGGAAAATTTTGGTCAAAAACTTAGTGTTGGACGTTTTCTTGTGTTATATATTTTTGAGGAAAATAATACTCGCTTGGAACATTCACCTCGTTTAAAGAGAGTAAACAGTATATTATTAAAAAACCTGCGCCTAAACATGTATAAAAAAACAAGTTTGACACTGTAAATAAAGAAATTTGAACTAAAAAGATTGTAAACACAAATTTTTCGATCATAATATTTTTATAACTTAAGGCAATTATGTCTAACCAACAATTTTTTTAGAAAACAACAACTAAATTTAGAATATAAAAATATTGTAAAACAAGTATGGTTATTATATCAAAAGTTGAGTTTGCCAGTTTCCAGGGTTTCCATCAACCCTGGTGTGGTCCGTCTGGCACGCCTCTCGCCTTGCTCACCCCCTCTTCCCACTCCCGGAGGAGCTCAGCAACCGCTACGGGGTTTGCCCAAAGGTCCTCTGGTCCCAATTTTCGTATTGATGTGTGTGCATGTAAAAAGGTGTTGTGTTGTGTGTGTTTGTGTTTTGCATAGCGGGCAGTTTGGTGATGTGTGTTGTGTTGGATTGATTTTGTGTAGGTAGGAATAGAGGAAAGGAGATTTCCCTGCCCTGAGTTGGGTGAGGGTTCTCCTGACCCCGCGAGGAAGATTTTCTTCCTCGTTGCTTATTGCTGTTGCTTTTGTTTGAAGTATTGGGTTTATTGGAGTGTTATTTATGTGGTTTGTGACTGTGTTTGTGTGGATTTGTTGTTTTAGTGTTTTGTAAGTTTTGTTGTGTATGTCTGTAGGTATGTTTGTTGTGTAGTTGTTGTTGTGAAATATTGTTTGCTTTTTGAGCCTGCTGGGTGCAGGTTGTTGTGTTAAATAATTAAGTGGGTTGTTTGTGTACATGGCCGCCAATTTTGCTTGTTTTGCGTGGAGTTGGATGTGTGTTGCTATTGGGAGGACTTTAGCCTCTGTGTGTATGATGTGTGTGTTTGTGTCTGTGGTGTGCCCTGTTGCGACCCTGAGAGCTGTGTTTTGTATTATTTGTAGTTTGTTGATTTGTGTGTGTGATGTAGTGGGGCCCCAGACTGTGCTGGCATACTCGATTATTGGTCGAGTGATTGCCTTGTATGTGTGTATGAGTGTTTCTTTTGGTTTACCCCACGTTGTTGCTGTGAGTGCGTTTATGATTTTGAGTGTTTTGCGTGTTTTGCTGTGTGTGTTTGCGATGTGTGTGTTGAATGTAAGCTTGGGGTCGAATGTGAGCCCCAAGATTTTTGGGTTTTTGGTTGTAATGAGTGTTGTGTTGTTTATTTGTAGTGATAATTGTGTGTTGTACTCTGCAGGGTCTGGTGTGAATAGTGTGGATGTTGTTTTGCTTGCATTTAATGTTAGTTGGTTGTTGTCTGTCCATGCTTGTATTGCGTGTAGGTATGGTTGTATTTGTTGTTGAGCTATGTGGTGGTTTGGGTGTGATGCATATATTGTGATGTCGTCTGCATATGTTATGATGTGTACGTTTGGTGGTGGTGTTGGTATGTCTGCGGTGTAGATGTTGAATAATGTGGGTGATAGACAGGATCCTTGTGGGACTCCTGTTTTGATGAGTTTTTGTTTTGATTTGTAGTTGTTGTATGTGGTGTATGCTTTGCGGCCTTTGATGTAGTTGTTTATGAATTTTGTGATTGTTGTTGGTACTTGTGTTTGTGCGAGTTTGTGTATGAGTGTGTGGTGATTGACAGTGTCGAAAGCTTTGGACATGTCCAGAGCTACGACAACTGTGCGGTGTGGTGGTTTTGGGTTGTTAAAACCTGCTGCTATGTGAGTGTAAAGTGTTTGTAATGCTGTGTAAGTGGAGTGTTGTTTTTTGAAGCCGTGTTGGTGTGTAATGTTTGGAATGTTGCTTGTGATGTAAGGATGTATGATTTTTTCGCAAGTTTTTGCGAGTGCGGATATGAGTGAGATGGGCCTGAATGATTGGCTGTTGTTGATGTTTTTGTTTGGTTTTGGGATTGGGATGTAGTTGGAAAGTTTATATCAAAAGTATTAATGTATATCAATATCAAAATTGATGCATTTGATTTTTCAGTTTTACCCGTAGAATACTAGTGGGAAAAAAGATCAAACAAAAAGCGCCTTTAAATCAAAATATTAAACTAAGCGTTTTCCTTAATTTAAAAAAAATTATATTTTTGTTTTGTTTAACCTACTTGTGTAAATCTAAATTAAATAAGTGTAGATTTTGAATATTTTTTTTAATAAAAGTAAAGTAAAAATAATGTGTTTTGGTATTAAAACCAATTATATAATAAGTGATGAGTAATGGTAATGAATGAGCAGGGGCTTCCTTCTGGAATTTTTATGTTTGTTTGCACCTTGTACTAAAACTTATAAAAAATTTTTTTTCAAGAGCGACTTTTCTAGCAAAATTTTGGTCAAAAATTTAGTGTTGGACGTTTTCTTGTGTTATATATTCTTGAGGATAATAATACTCGCTTGGAACATTCACTTCGTTTAAAAAGGGTGAACAAAATATTATTAAAAAACCTGCGCCTAAACATGGATAAAAAAACAAGTTCGACACTGTAAATAAAGAAATTTAAACTAAAAAGATTGTAAACACAAATTTTTCGATCATAATATTTTTATAACTTAAGGCAATTATGTCTAACCAACAATTTTTTTAGAAAACAACAACTAAATTTAGAATATAAAGATATTGTAAAACAAGTATGGTTATTATGTCAAAAGTATTAATGTATATCAATATCAAAATTGATGCATTTGATTTTTCAGTTTTTCCCATAGAATACTAGTGGGAAAAAAGATCAAACAAAAAGCGCTTTTAAATCAAAATATTAAACTAAGCGTTTTCCTTAATTTAAAAAAATTTATTTTTTTGTTTTGTTTAACCTACTTGGGTAAATCTAAATTAAATAAGTGTAGATTTTGAATATTTTCTTTTTAATAAAAGTGAAGTAAAAATAATGTTTTTTTGGTATTAAAACCAATTATATAATAAGTGATGAGTAATGGTAATGAGCTGGGGCTTCCTTCTGGAATTTTTTTGTTTGTTTGCACCTTGTATTAAAACTTATAAAAAATATTTTAAGAGCGACTTTTCTAGCAAAATTTTTGTCAAAAATTTAGTGCAGAACATATTCTTGTGTTATATATTCTTGAGGATAATAATACTCGCTTGGAACATTCACCTCGTTTAAAAAGGTGAACAAAATATTATTAAAAAACCTGCGCCTAAACATGGATAAAAAAACAAGTTCGACACTGTAAATAAAGAAATTTAAACTAAAAAGATTGTAAATACAAATTTTTCGATCATAATATTTTTATAACTTAAGGCAATTATGTCTAACCAACAATTTTTTTAGAAAACAACATAACTAAATTTAGAATATAAAAATATTGTGAAACAAGTCTGGTTATTATGTCAAAAGTATTAATGTAGATCAATATTCAAATTGATGAATTTAATTTTTCAGTTTTTTATGAAATACTAGGGGGGAAAAAGATCAAACAAAAAGCGCTTTTAAACAAAATATTAAACGAAGCGTTTTTCTTAATTTAAAAAAATTTATTTTTTTGTTTTGTTTAACCTACTTGGGTAAATCTAAATTAAATAAGTGTAGATTTTAAATATTTTCTTTTTAATAAAAGTGAAGTGAAAATAATGTGTTTTTTGGTATTAAAACCAACCATATAATAAACAATGAGTAATGGTAATGAATGAGCAGGGGCTTCCTTCTGGAATTTTTATGTTTGTTTGCACCTTGTACTAAAACTTATAAAAAAATTTTTTTCAAGAGCGACTTTTCTAGCAAAATTTTGGTCAAAAATTTAGTGCAGAACATATTCTTGTGTTATATATTCTTGAGGATAATAATACTCGCTTGAAACATTCACCTCGTTTAAAAAGGGTGAACAAAATATTATTAAAAAACCTGCGCCTAAACATGGATAAAAAATACAAGTTCGACACTGTAAATAAAGAAATTTAAACTAAAAAATTGTAAACACAAATTTTTCGATCATAATATTTTTATAACTTAAGGCAATTATGTCTAACGAACAATTTTTTTAGAAAACAGCATAACTAAATTTAGAATATAAAAATATTGTGAAACAAGTCTGGTTATTATGTCAAAAGTATTAATGTATATCAATTTCAGAATTGATGCATTTGATTTTTCAGTTTTTCCCATAGAATACTAGTGGGAAAAAAGATCAAACAAAAAGCGCTTTTAAATTAAAATATTAAACTAAGCGTTTTCCTTAATTTAAAAAAATTTATTTTTTTGTTTTGTTTAACCTACTTGGGTAAATCTAAATTAAATAAGTGTAGATTTTAAATATTTTCTTTTTAATAAAAGTGACGTAAAAATAATGTTTTTTTGGTATTAAAACCAATTATATAATAAGTGATGAGTAATGGTAATGAGCTGGGGCTTTCTTCTGGAATTTTTATGTTTGTTTGCACCTTGTACTAAAACTTATAAAAAAATTTTTTTAAGAGCACTTTTCTAGCAAAATTTTGGTCAAAAATTTAGTGTTGGACGTTTTCTTGTGTTATATATTCTTGAGGATAATAATACTCGCTTGGAACATTTACCTCGTTTAAAAAGTGTGAACAAAATATTATTAAAAAACCTGCGCCTAAACATGGATAAAAAAAACAAGTTCGACACTGTAAATAAAGAAATTTAAACTAAAAAAGATTTTAAACACAAATTTTTCGATCATAATATTTTTATAACTTAAGGCAATTATGTCTAACCAACAATTTTTTAGAAAACAACATAACTAAATTTAGAATATAAAAATATTGTGAAACAAGTCTGGTTATTATGTCAAAAGTATTAATGTAGAAGAATATTCAAATTGATGAATTTAATTTTTCAGTTTTTTATGGAATACTAGGGGGAAAAAATTCAAACAAAAAGCGCTTTTAAACAAAATATTAAACGAAGCGTTTTCCTTAATTTAAAAAAATTTATTTTTTTGTTTTGTTTAACCTACGTGGGTAAATCTAAATTAAATAAGTGTAGATTTTAAATATTTTCTTTTTAATAAAAGTGAAGTAAAAATAATGTTTTTTTGGTATTAAAACCAATTATATAATAAGTGATGAGTTATGGTAATGAGCTGGGGCTTCCTTCTGGAATTTTTTTGTTTGTTTGCACCTTGTAATAAAACTTATAAAAAATATTTTAAGAGCGACTTTACTAGCAAAATTTTGGTCAAAAATTTAGTGTTGGACGTTTTCTTGTGTTATATATTCTTGAGGATTGTAATACTTGCTTGGAACATTCAGTTCGTTTAAAAAGGGTGAACAAAATATTATTAAAAAACCTGCGCCTAAACATGGATAAAAAAAACAAGTTCGACACTGTAAATAAAGAAATTTAAACTAAAAAATCGTAAACACAAATTTTTCGATCATAATATTTTTATAACTTAAGACAATTATGTCTAAGGAACAATT
>JASAMX010032148.1:0-15086 GCA_030248175.1 Microlaimidae sp. YZB2_3 | reverse complement strand
TTTTTACTTTAAGAGAGATATTCCAGTCTTTTTGTCATTTTACATATAAAATTAAGCAAGTTTATATAATACTATTAGTTTAAGCACTTTTTGTTCTAATGTTGAAGTTACTGTCCACGTTGATAATACATTTAGAAAGTTTTAAGTGGGTTTAGTATTTTATTTGGAGCTTTTACGTCACGATGGTCAATAAGTCATAGGTTTTAACCAAACTTGTTTAAATTGTGCCTTTATCACGCCCCCGTACGCCGGTATTGCTTTTATAGCGAGCATTATTTGTTTTAGCAATATTCGAGCGTGCATTTTGAAACTCTATTTCCGTAAAAATTCACTTATGGCCCCGACAACCGTGAATGCCAACAATAACATCTGCTTCTCTTTTTTGTGATTTATTGGGCTCTACGCCAAGAAATTATCGTTGTTTAGAGCTATTTGGTGTTACCAAATTGTAAATATAAAAAAACATAATGTAGGGTAACTGACTTAATTTCGGCCACGCCTTAATTTCGGCCACCAATTTAGGGTGTTAGAAAATTGGCTTATTTTTAAAACACAAAAGAACTAGCACAAAAGTAACTGGACTAATGTTGAATGAAGTGTTTTTGCAAAAGTTTTTTTTTATTTTTGTTATTCTGCATTATCAACATTTTCATACAAAAAGTGAATTTTTGGTGATTTTCCTAATTTTCGCTTTGTGTTTAAACTGCATCAAATTTAGAACGAAGCAATATATAACCTTAAACTATCTTCTATTTAAGGCTCAAAGTTGTGAATTTTCATGTTTTGATATTTTCTTCAAAATTATTTTGCAATGCGTTTAACTAACTGCACATTTTAAGATTCCGTTAATTTCGGCCACCTTAAAATTTAGGTGAAAGAAAGAACCTGTCGTTTCTTGCTGTTTTTAAATATCATTGTACTACCGTATTTATAAAGAATTTTTTTGCTCGTTTGACTTTGTTTTGACGTTTTTTAAGCAAAATATAAAAATTTAACATAAAATACAAGTTATTAAAACTTGTTTTTTAAGGTTTTGAAATAATTATTTAAAGTCTTGCTAATAACTATTAAAGTTCGCAAACGGGAAAAATTAAGTTATATGTACCAAGAACAATACCTAAGGGTAAAGTTGCAACCTTTAGAAATTTTTATTGTTCGTTTAAGCAATAGTTATGGCCAGTTTTTTGTAGGTGGCCGAAATAAATGGCACGCGCCCTAACTTCGGCCACTTTAAAAAAACAACTTTAAACCTCCACTGATCTTTAAATGTAACAGAAATATTCAAATTTTGCACTGGAATAACAAATATAGCTATTGTTTGATTTTTAGGCCAAATTTTGGCTTGATTGAAAAAGCCAAAAAAAAAAAACTTATTCAAAAAAAATAAAAAAAGGTGGCCGAAATTAAATCAGTTACCCTAATTGATAAAATTGGAAAGGAACATCCATCTTTATATGGTAATAGTTTGGTTGGAGTATATTGAGTAAATAACCACTTGGTTAGAAATTAATGGGTTAATAACCAAAACAGATAAATTTAATAAATATTATTTTTCTGTTTTCTAAATATATAATTAAACATAGTTAGGGTAACTGACTTAATTTCGGCCACTTTTTTTATTTTTTTTGAATAAGTTTTTTCTGGCTTTTTCAATCAAGCCAAAATTTGGCCTAAAAATCAAACAATAGCTATATTTGTTATTCCAGTGCAAAATTTGAATATTTCTGTTACACTTAAGAATCTGTGGAGGTTTAAACTTTTTTTTAAAGTGGCCGAAGTTAAGGCGCGTGCCATTTATTTCGGCCACCCACAAAAAACTGGCCATAACTATTGCTTAAACGAACAATAAAATTTTCTAAAGGTTGCAAATTTGACCCTTAGCTATTGGTTTTTGTACATATGACTTAATTTTTTCCGTTTGCAAGCTTTACTAGTTATTAGCAATACTTTAAATAATTATGTTAAAAACCTCAAAAATACAAGTTTTAATAACTTGTATTTTTTTGTTCAATTTTTATTTTTGGCTTAAAAAAACGTCAGAAAAGTCAAGCTAGCAAAAGAAATTTTTTATAAATACGGTACAATGATATTTAAAAAAATCAAAAAACGGTTGTTTCTTTCACCTAAATTTCCAGGTGGCCGAAATTAACGGAATCTTAAATGCTCAGTTAGTTAAAAAACGCATTGCGAAATGATTTTGAAGAAAACATCAAAACATGAAAATTAACAACTTTTAGCCTTAACTAGAACATATTTTAAGGTTATATATTGCTTTGTTATAAATTCGATGCAGCTCAAACACAAAGCAAAAAATTAGGGAAAATCACAAAAATTCCCACTTTTTGTATAAAAATGTCGATAATGTAGAATAACAAAAAGAAAAAAACTTTTGCAAAAACACTTTATTCAACATTAATCCAGTTACTTTTGCGCTAGTTCTTTTGTGTTTTAAAAATAAGCCAATTTTCTAACACCCTAAATTGGTGGCCGAAATTAAGGCGTGGCCGAAATTAAGTCAGTTACCCTAAGTTTTGTTAAATATAGTAAACCTCATTTTCGTGACTGCTCCATTTTAATATGAAGCCCTCCAAAACTATTTGGTTTTTATTTCATATTTTCCATTTATCAAAAAGGTTAAAAAATTTTAATGTTTTATTTCAGCCGCCTTTGAATCAAAAAGCTTTACTTTGAAATTTTTATTGTTTTACCCTCTAAATATCAGATTAAATAGTCTCGAATAATCTAAAAAGTTTAAAAGTTTATTTATTTCGCATAAAGCAGGATACCCAAGACCGATGTTACTTAGAACTAATTGCGCAACCAAATACTACATATAACAATATTAACAAAGAATATTATCGCAATGCAGTTTGTCTCAGCGGGGACTGGATTCATTCAGTATGCAAGACGTAAGATCTGCCACTGCGCCACAGCCTCGACATTTCACATTTCACAACACATTGTAGGAAACCGCTGACACTTCAACTAAATCATTGCAATTGCATTCCTGTCTTGACTCTTTTGTTTTAAAAATCAAACGTTCTAATTTATTGCAAATTCCAAGCTCTTTTTGTGATGTTTTTTTAAATCTTTTGAAGGAAAAGCATTTTTTGTTCTTGTTCAAAGATTGTTACAGCTTCTAAGCTCGCCCGGTAATGATTTTTACAACGTCTACTTGCTGTTAAACGATATTTTTTAATCGTTTGGGCGCATTTCGGTTAATTTGGTACTTATATTTTTTTTACCTTGTTTTAATAACTGCTTCTGGCTGACTGCTGGATACATTTAAAAATCATATAAAAATTACAGAACAAAATGTAGCTCCTATGTATTTATAATATTTATAATAAAATATGATTAACCGTGTTAAAATATGATTTTGATTGTAGATTATTACTCGGAACTTTATGTTTTAATTGGTTACATCATAACCTTTATTAATAAGCCAGATTAACGCCGTTACCGTTATACCGTACCGTAAACTAAATTAATATCAAATATATCAAACAAAAATTATTACCATATAGTGATAACAATAAAAATAATTAATACTATATAACATTATACTTTTTTATGTAATGATAAATTAATGAAAATATTTTTTGTTTCCAGTTTTGTCTTACTACTGTATGTTTTATAATAGCAAGATTAGATAACCCACGAGATAATCTTGCAGTACACTAAAATTTTGACCAAACTTTTGCGAAAAATATTGCATAATGTGCGTTTCATAAAAAACCCAGCTATTTTCTGCTAGGTTTGTTTGCGTAACAATTTTTAAAACGCTTCTGCAGTGAAAAATTTAAATTTCATTTTTAAACAATAAAAAATTGATGTGCGACAAAAGCAGTACTAAATACACAAAAACTCATGTGCGACTTTTTTGTCAAATTTTGTTCAAAAATTTAATCAAACACTTTCTGGGGTTATATTTTTTGATAATATATATTATGTCCCTCAGACATAATTCGCTCATAAATTCTGGAATCAAGCTTTTTTATTTTTTAAAGCTGTTGCGTGTTGTTGTTTTAGCTTAAAAATAATGTCTTATTTTATTTTATAAAAAAGGGAATAATACGTTGTTTAATTTTTACAGGTGTATAAACCAAAAGCCCGTCTTCACCTACTAGTTTTTTCGCATTGCCCGACATATGGATACAAAAACATAGCTTGCGAAAATTTTAGTAAAGTTTTACTAACTTTGCTGTAACTCAATCTTAAAAATTCGGACTGATTTTCGGACGCCATTTAATATAAAATTAAAATTTTCATTAACAACAAGACGTAGCATTTAAACACAACGTTTAAAAGGTTTTATTAAAAATTTTATTTATGAACCTCTGAAAACAACATAGTTGATTTTATGTTTGTTATACATAAAATCGTAGGCCTCAGTTTTTTTTTTAAAATCTTGACCCGGTGCAGCACGTGGAAAACTTAGGCCTGGTTATAAGCGCAGCCCATCTCGTTCCGAAAAAAGTTCAGTGAAGTTTTTATGGTAAAAAATAGTTTTTTCCCGAATAACTTTTTTGAAATTTATGCTAGAACAAAAAAAACCTCGAAATTTGAGTCAACGTCAATTTTGAGCTGTTTACAGCCTGATTGGTTTTAAATGACGTATTTTTAAAAACTGTTTATCTTAGAGTAATTTTGTTATTTATTTCAATATCCAAATTTTGTCTGTATTTTTGTAATCTTAGTTAAAAAACAAAGTGCTTCTTATATTTTTTTAGTATCGTTAGGTGGTTTTTTAAAGTGTGCTTTGCTGTGCTAATTATAATCAAACTGCAAAAATTGACTTGAATGTTTTTTTCGGCTTATTTAAAATAGTTTTAAACTGAAAGAACAGTCGCATACAGCTGTTTAGACAGATCAAAGTGGATAAGGAAAAGGTTTGTATTAAGAATTTTTTCTTATGTTAAAACTATTGCGCTATAAAACTAAGAAACGAGGTACATTTCGGTGTAAGAGGCATAAAGTAATGAGATATGACTTTGTAGCATTAGGATGTTTACAATAAATCCGGTGTGTTCACTTATAATGATAACATTAATTTGAAAATGTGTTATTTCTGGTCAAGTCACCGGGAAGTGAAAAAGGCCCGAGGGTTCGGCAACAAGGGCGGCTAAATGTCCTGCACGCAAAAGATAAATTTTGAACAACGATTTCGGGCGATCCGGTGATGCAAGGATTTTGGTTTATTTTTGCTGTCCGAAAAAGATCAGAATTGCTTCGATAGTGAATATGTTTATAAATACTGTTTAAATACAATTATAAGCGTAAATTTGAAAAAGAAAACTTTAATGATTTAGAAGTTATCAAACTTTTTTATTATTTTTATTTAAAGTAAATTATTATAGTTAGTTTTGATTAATTTTAAAAAAATTAATTTGCAGTTTGCACTTTTTTAGTTTTTAAACAAATTCTAATTTTCAATTTCTAAAGTAAAAATCTCATTTTACAAACATTACCCAATGAAAAATACTTTCTTTTTGTTGTTTTATTTATTTTATATTGCCAGCTAATTTTTTAAGAAAAAAAAATTTTTTTTTTGAATTTTTAAAAAATAATCCCCACAATAAACTTTTATTGTTACTTGCTATTGTGACAATACATAAAATATAACATTATATTTATTGAAATGTTTGATATAATCAGAATCTCTTATCAGTTGAAAATCCAAAAGGAATAAATCTTTAGATAAGCTAATCGGAGTGAATTGTGATCGCGTAGAAAGTTTAGTGTGTGTTTTTTCTCGTTCTAGTATTTAAATTATTTTTTTTTTACTTTTTACAGCGTTTCACGAATTAGTTTTTAACGTTCCCATTGTCAAACCCGGAACCCTCAAACGATCGTTCATCTGTAAATCGTCAGTAATGCGGCGGTCGGCCTATAATTGCCATACGGTGTTGTAAACAATCGTGGGATTCAAAAGACGCCTCTTTTTGTTTTTTCAGTGCGGGAAACCCGCTGTTATCGGCAACTATTTATTTAAAATTGACAAGGGAAATCGGTTAATTGCGCGGGTAAAATGTCCGCCATTCTTCAACATTCGCCCAACCATGGCCCGCGCCATTCCCGCTCTTACGACAACGGCAAAGCGCCCCAATCCGATCAGCGGGTGGAGGCGGAAACCGACGCGCCCGAGTCCGGTGCACCATCACCCGCTACCGCTTCCACTGTGGAAAATTCCACCCCGGAACTGAGCTCCCGAGAGCCCCAGAAGCCGAATTCGGAACCTGAATCCCCGGACAACGACAACGGAGAGAAAACGGAAGACATGGCGCTGCTGTCGGAAGAGAAAAAGGTCCCGGTTAAAAAGAAAAAAACCACTTTTCAAAGGTTTAGGAAGCTGGTGAAAAAATGGTACAAGAAACTGGGCTTGAACCATTTGGTACCCGTGTTCATTGTGTTCATTTACACAGTAATAGGTGCAGCTATTTTTTTGTCGTTGGAAAAACAGAACGACCTGGACGTAGTGACGGCCAAATACCGCGAATATCAGGAAAACCGCAAAGCGATGGTGTTGAGCATGGAAGAACTGGCGGAACTGGCTAAAAAAACCTCGCAGAGTCGAATTAAAGGTAAGTCGTAGTCATATACAGTTCCGGTTCCGGGTTACGGATCAAAATTTGGAATTCCGGTTGCGGTTCCTGTTCCGGATCCTTGAATAATCTCAATTCCGGTTCTGGTTCCGATTCCGGTGTTTCGGGGGTTTCGCAAGTTTTATAGGCAGTTCCGGTTCCGGGTTCCGGATGTTTCGGAAAAAATTTGAAATTCCGGTTCTGGCTTCTGTTCCGGATTCTTGGAAAATCTCAATTCCGGTTCTGGTTCCGGTTCCGGTGTTTAGGGGGTTTCGCAGTTTTATAGGCAGTTCCGGTTCCGGGTTGCGGATGTTCCGGAAAAAATTTGAAATTCCGGTTCCGGTTCCTGTTCCGGATTTTTGGAAAATCTCAATTCCGGTCCTGGTTCCGGTTTCGATGTTCCGGGGGTTTCGCAGTTTTATAGGCAGTTCCGGTTCTGGGTTCCTGATGTTCCGGGCAAAATTTGGAATTCCGGTTGCGGTTCCTGTTCCGGATCCTTGAATAATCTCAATTCCGGTTCTGGTTTCGATTCCGGTGTTTCGGGGGTTTCGCAAGTTTTATAGGCAGTTCCGGGTTTGGGTTTGTTTGGGTTCTTGATGTTCGCAAGTTTGGGTTCCTGATGTTCCGGGCAAAATTTGGAATTCCGGTTCCGGTTCCTTTTCCGGATTCTTGGAAAATCTCAATTCCGGTTTCGGTTCCGGTGTTGCCCATCACTAGTAAGTCGAATGGAAAAAACTCACGGTTTTTTTTAACTGCATGATTAAAAGCTAGTTTTAAAAACAGAAGAGTGGTTATATGCAGACGGAATAATTTTGTGAAAAAGATTACTGTATGAGTTGAATTTACTGAAAGTCAAGCTGCCTAATTTTTCATGATAATAGATGTTTAAAAAGATGTCTTTGGGTTTGTTTGTAAAATATTTACGGTTATTAGCACAATATACATGTTTCTAAGACAGAGTTATACACACTATTTTCAACAAAAGATGTTCGTAATAACAAACGCCAAAAAACGACCCTCCTAATAGGAAATTTATCAGAAAACGTTTCCTTACAGACAATCAACTAATACGTTATTCTCCTTTGTTGAACTTATTTTGTTGCATATCCTGTCTCTTGACACGCATCCTGTGTCTGAAGCCTGGTGTGTTATCTTAAACTTCTCAGCACGATGTCATTATGCTTAAAATTCGAACTGTTATTCGAATTTCACGAATTCGGAATGCGATTTCGATTTGTATTTGGATTACCTGTTGTTTTTCTAAATTGACAGACACATACATTATTATTAACATTATCCACCATTCATAATATAAAGAGTAAACAACTAAAAATCTTAGCCATTATGTGCCTTACTCAGTTTTTAGCTGATAATTTTTATTGCTATAATCTAATAATTAATTTTGAATTTTTGACATTAATTTAATTCATTGTGATGTTGCAAAGATTAAAATAAAAGTTTTAACAAAAATACTTTTACCTTTTAAGCAATATGAAACTTTCAAAACAAATAAAACTACCTTTTTTAACAATTATAATCGGTTCGCTTTTTGCTGTTACAGTTTGATTTACTTGTTTGTTTGTTTGTATAGAAATCCCAATCTCCCGATATAAAATGAGAATTGCTGTTCATATCATCTTACACAATATTAGAACTTACGACTAATATGGGCCAGTGCAGTATGATATGACTAAGAACAACCTTGTTAAAGGATTTAAGGAAATTGCATGTTATAATTATTATTGTAACTACTGAAATCGTTCTGAATTGATTGTCTGTTTTGAGCATCTTGATTGGGTGATTGTCCTGATCCTCTTAATTCATCGTTTGTTTCCCCAATTTTATTCTTTAAACCAATCGAATTCCGCACACTTACTTTGATATCAGTAGTAACAAAAGCACTCACACCCTTTTCCTTGCACCCCTCTTTGGTGCACCCGTAAGCTGTACCATTTTTCCTCCATTTAATATACACCCTCTAAATGACGGGAAACTATTATAATTTGAATTACAAGTAGAGGGGATATATTCCATGTTGAAAATTGCATTGGTGTGGTAATTGTTAGAATAAACCATTTGATTTGATTAGCTGACCTCGATGACTTGTAGCCTTGAATTAACTAACAATAATTCAGCTCAAAAATTACTAAAGATTAAATATCCTATTTTTAGGAGAACAAAATGTTGAGTTAATTCTTAATAAAATAAACTTAAGTACATAACAAGAGATAAAATATATTTAACAACCGAATTCTTCATATTAAAATTTGAATTGTAAATGAGTTTTTTATAAAAAATATAGTGAAGTTTTTTTTTAAATTGATTTTTTTTTTCGCAGCCCCTTAAAGGTGAAGTATATTAATTCATGATGTATTTTTGATTGCTGTTTAGTTAATACTATAATACTAATCGATGTATCAGGTCGCACTGAGAAAAAAAATTGTATTACACCAAATATTAATTCCCAACGATTAACGAGTTATTAATGAGAATACCGCTTGGTTATTTCCAATGTTCTTTTTATACACCATTTTTTAAAAGATAACATTTCTACTGAACGGATATTAAGGTTGCTTAATGAAATTCATGCTGGAGTACCAAGAAGTTTAAATTTTAAATTTAGTTCAATTCTGAAAAGTATTAAATGAATAATACCATTTTAAAACTACCATATTTAGAATATGCTGTATGGTGTTTGGTTTATGGTGTGTTTTAGAAGATTTTTATAAATACAAAATTTATTATTTAAAGAAATGAAATGTCTTTTTTTATTCATAGTTCGATTTTTTTAAAAATAAAACTTTAATATAGCTAACGGATAATACCAAAATAACAGCAAATAAAAAACACACCAACACCGTAAAAACAAACTAGATTTTTTTTAAATAGCAGTACTTTTTTAGTACTTTTTTAACTTACACCGAATTTAAAACTCTAGCTTTTTGGTACCCTAGCATGATTTATGTTAAGTTTTGTTAATATCCGTTTTATAAAATCGTTTTCTTTTGAAAAATGGTGTATAAAAAACAACATTTGAAATAACCAAGCGGTGTTCTTGTTAATAAGTCGTTAACCGTTGGGAATGAATTTTTGGTGCAATACAATTTTTTTCTCAGTGTGACCTGAGAGATCAATTAGTACTGATTAAGACCACATTACACGGCCTACAAGAGAAGCTACAATTTCGGAAAGAATGCTTATTAAACGAATTTTAAGGTGCCCCATCTAGGTCGCCAACTCAATTAGGCCGTGTCGTATTTAGAGCAATAAATGTATTTAAGCAATGTCACATATTTTCGATTATTTTTGCTTAACTGTATGATTAAAAATTTTTGAGCTGCATTTTTGTTAGTTGAATCAAAACTGCAAGTCATCAAGGTCAGTTAGACTTTACTCATTATAAAACAATTGTTAAAAAAGTAGTTTTATTTGTTTTTAAAGTTTCATATTGCTCAAAAAGTAAAAGTATTTCTATAATAAAACTTTTATTGCATTTAAAAATATTTCATTTATAATTTTTGTGATTTAAAAAGTTTTTCTCAATATAAATGGACCTATTCAGTATACTTCGTACATTTCATTTAAATAGATTATCATAGTTTTTGTATGTAAAAGTATACACTAAAGAATTACGCGTTACATAGACAGAGCATTTTTATTAAAAAGACGAAGCTTGTGTTTTATAATTTTAAAACGTATAATAAAACATGGTATAATTATTTGTTTTTAAAAAGCCATGAAACAATCCAACATTTTCAATTTTAATTAAACAACAATGTATAGTTGTAAAAACTATAATCATAGGTATGTTTAAAATTAATTTCAAATTTTTTAGCTTACGTTGAAGATACTTTAAGTTGGTTTGAAGCTAGTATAGAAGTGGATTTTTCAAACGAGTCTAGATGGAATTTTTGGAGTGCAATGTATTTTTCCGGGACTGTGTACACGACTATAGGCAAGTGCTAATGTTTTGTTTTAGATGGTTTTATAAATTTTAAATCAATTCCAGTGCGCTGTTTCATAAATGTTAGGAACATTTAATTCTTTGAAAATATTTACAAAGAAATGAAATCCTAAAGCATAGTGATAAATGCAAGATATATTTATGCAAATTTTCGGTTTTTTATAAGTTTTTCCAAAAGTCTATTGCATTTTCATTTCTTTGTAGCTTTCTACAAAAAAGAAATGGACTTCAACAAAAAAATAGCATGTTGGAACAGCATGCTATTTTTTTTTATTATAAAAAAAACTTTTATGAAACAGCGCCCAGAACTCAAAATGCAAATATACATAATTTCATATGTTGTAATGATATTAACTGTTTGCCACAACATTTTAGATTTTTGCAAAAAATTATTAGAGATTATACAATATAACATAACCAAAAACTATAACATCAATAATGGAAAAAAACTGTTGTAAGAATAATATTGTCTTATGGCTATTTGAATAAAAATTTGTTTTTTTTTATATAACAATAAAATCAATTGAAAATTATACGCTTGTGTGTGTTTGTAAAATATTGGTCCGGTTGAGAAGTATTGGATCTTTTTGTTTTGGCGGAAAAGCGTTCGACGTTTTCAGACCTGTGCGCTGTTTCATAAATGTTATGAACATTTGATTGTTTGTAGATATTTACAAAGAAATGAAATCCTATGCTAAAGCATAGGGATTTATGCCAGAAATATTCATGCAAATTTTCGGTTTATCATAAGTTTTTCCAAAAGTCTATTGCATTTTCATTTCTTTGTTACTTTTAACAAAGAAAGAAAGGACTTTTTCAAAGAAAGGGCATATTTGTAACTTTTATAAAACAGCGCCCTGGTCGAATAAATATCATCAAACACACAATTTTTAAATGAGAAATATCATATTCTGTTCTTGTGATCGCTTTTTTTATGGTTACCACGGTGAAAACTTTTTTCCACCACAGTGAAACTTTCGTCCTTCGGTAGTGAAATCTAATCAATGTGGTGTGTAAATTTCACCGCGGGTAACTCCACGTATCACCCAAGTCGGCATACCTAAGTGGTACGTTATAATGTATTCGTTAATAAAATTTTCATAATTGCTACCGTACATTGAAAACTTTAATCATTTTAATTTGCTCACTGAGTTTGGGGCAAAGAAAAAAAAAGCGTTGGTACGCTACGTGTGAGCATTAACTATTCTTTTTTGTTTCACCATTTACTATTAATGTGCGCAGTATTAACTATTTTTTTTGTTTCACCATTAACTATTAACTATTCACGTGCGAAGCATTAACTATTCTTTTTTGTTTCACCATTAGCTATTAACTATTCACGTGCGCAGAATTAACTATTCCTTTTTGTTTCACCGTTAACTATTAACTATTAACGTGCGCAGCATTAATTATTCTTTTTTTGTTTCACCATTAACTATTAACTATTAACGAGCGAAGCATTAACTATTCTTTTTTGTTTCACCATTAGCTATTAACTATTCACGTGCGCAGAATTAACTATTCCTTTTTGTTTCACCATTAACTATTAGCTATTAACGTGCGCAGCATTAACTATTCTTTTTTTTGTTTCACCATTAACTATTAATAGCATTAACTATTCTTTTTTGTTTTTTAACATAAGTGGTACCTAAAGTCATTCGCTTTGAAATTTACAGCCTAAAATGGTCAGAAGAAGATACCACCACCGAGGGGTGAAGGTTTTACCGTGGTGAAACCAAGATTTCACCGCGGTAGCTGGGGAAAGGCGATCACAAGAACGGGTTACAAATTGGTTTACGCAAACGAAAAATTTTGCATAAAAATAATAATCAAACTATTTCTAAAATATCCGAGGTAAAATATAGCACCTTGTCCAAAACGTAGACTTAGTTTGAATTTTTCCACTAAAACAGGTCCAGCCAATTTGAATGAACGAACCTGGGGCCTATTTCGTAAAAATTGCTTGTAATTAATTTACAGCTGTAAATTAATAAACGAATATTTTTATTTTGTATTTTTGATTAAAAGGTATATTGATAAAATTGCATTTAGAATTTAAAAATTACATATGAATTTCGTAAATTTCATAAGTACGCACGTATTTTTTAATTAATAAAATAAGAAAAATTAAATGCGTTTTTTAATTTACAATTACAAAAATCTTTATGAAATAGGCCCCAGGTTTAAAATGTTATTAATATCAGTGTATAGCTTTAATGAATTTAAAACTTGAATAATTTTTATTGAATTGGCGCAAAATGTATTAGTAAATTTTCTTTGATTATCGGCAACTATAAATTTATATTTAATTATGGTGAACTTTTTGAACTACTAAGCGGAAACCCTTTTAAACCACTCAACCGAAAGTCTTACTTAAGATTTTTAGAGACAATTTATCACTCTTTGTTTCCCACTGAAAACGCACATAAAATAAGAAGATAAAAACAAACAGGAAAAGCTTCGACAACAGCAAATGCTAAAAAGCTTCAGACTGGATTTCGGCCAATACCAATTTGTTACAGAGTAAATTTTTGCAATTTCATACGTAGCAATAAACTAAAACAATGAATCCATTCCGACAAAATAACTCCAAACAGTAGTTACAGAAAGGTCAATAACATCAGCAGCTATGTTGGTTATAAACAATTATGTTATAACTCAATTTTAAATTCAATATTTTTGTCAGAAACAAATCCAATAATTATTGCGGGTTATTTTCTTATCTAAAAATTTTTTTGAAAAACATCAGAAACCAAAATATGACCTTTAATAAAAAGTAATGAACGTTTAAATTTTTTTGTTTTGTTTCCTTTAAACTCTAAATGCTTAAAATTTAAATCTAATCTAGACCTAAGCCACAATACCTGAAACTAATCCATAAAATTCTGTGAGGTTTAATGTGTTTGCTAATATTTGGATTAGTGGTTGCACGTTGAAATATAAAATATTTTCGACAAGCACTCATAAATTTTAAAATCATAATTGTTGTGTCTACTGAAAAAATAATACCATGGAATTATCTGGATTTTAAAAATAATGTTTCAAATTTTATTTTAGGGTTTTTTGAATTTACTTATTTTTAAGATGGCGCTAAGTTTTCTGTCTGCGGGTCTAAAAACCCTGTGTATCATAATATGGACCCTCCATTTTTATTCTAAAAAAACAAAAATTTTCTATTGTGAAACCGCAATTTTATAAAAATTTAAGGTTGTATATTTAGGCCATCTTTCGCATATCGTCTTTCAAAAAACTCACCACTTTTTAAATCAGTATATTGTAATGTTTAAGTTAGTCTTTCGTCTTAAAACGAAAATTATAAAAACATACACAACAACACCTATAGCACTGTTAAATACCTTATTAAAATTTTAAATAAAAGTTATATAATATTAACAGATTCTGATATATAAAAACTAGCCTTGAAAAATGCTCTAAGAATAGAGCAGGAAAAAGGGGCGATTTTTCCCCGGGCGTATGTTTAGACAGAAAAGATGTAGACTAGTCTGAGATGGACATTATGGGGACTATAGGAAATTTGCATTTGGTTTGGCCAGCTGCTCACTAAATAAAAATTTCTACGATATGGTAATGATTTGTTTATACATGATCTAATCACACAGCACTGTTGCATTTTTTTTAGTTTGATGAAATGTCAATTGAAAAAATCATACTCACAGCAATCTTTGACAAGCGCCAAATCTCCACTGTTTCAATTCGACGATTATTTTTGTATGTGTAAGAACCAACTATAAATTTGAATCAGTGGCGATTCCCCGCTTGTCAAAGATTGCTGTGAGTATGATTTTTTCAATTGACATTTCATCAAACTAAAAAAAATGACATATATATAATGTGCATATCAATGTATAAACAAATCATTATCATATCGTAGAAATTTTTATTTAGTGAGCAGCTGGCCGAACCAAATGTAAATTTCCTATAGTCCCCATAATGTCCATCTCGGACTAGTCTACATCTTTTCTGTCTAAACATACGCCCGGGGAAAAATCGCCTTTTTTTCCTGCTCTATTCTTTGACATTTTTCAAGGCTAAGTCTACCACTTTTTTTAAATTAAATTAAAAAATAGCCTAATAAACTATAGTTTTAGCTGCGCAATGACATATGTTTATAATCATTCCGTTGCCGAGATAATATAAAAAATAATAATAATAAGAAGATGAATTCAATTACAAAATTAACCCACGTTGTTTAATTATAGTTAGTGCGGTGCAGTTGCGCTCCAGACAAAGTTTACCTACGTTCTCTAAAGATAGTTGGCGCGATGCCGTGCGCCAATGATTCCAATTATAATTTTTAAAGTAAAAATAATAATAATAATATTAAGATGACGAACATGAATAACAAAATTTACTCACGTTCTCTAAGTATAGTTGGCGCGGTGACCCCGCACCACCGATGATTACCGGCGCGTGGCGCTCCCGCGCCACCGACGCTTATTATTATTTTTTAATAAATAAAACTTTGAATTAATTTTGTCATCAGTAATGCAAGAATTAAAAAAAAAGTACTCTGTTGT
>JASAMX010032144.1:0-15120 GCA_030248175.1 Microlaimidae sp. YZB2_3 | reverse complement strand
GACACTTTGAACAAAAATGTCTACATTTTATAATTTTGGGTGCATCTAGATGTGCCAGACATTTTTAAGGCAGTGTTCTGACTTCTGATTAATTTTTCCTGACATTTTACATCTCACTATAATCAAAATTTGGCGGCATGTTTTTTTTTTACTATTTTTTAATAAAAAAATAGCTAAGCTAAGTGTCTAAATCCGAAATCTCTGGCACATATCGTCGTTACTACAGTAAAATGAGCCACAATTCGTATAAAATATGTGTGCCTGTGACTCATTTTAAGTTTAAAACAAGACCCTATTAACTACAAAATGAGTCACAGTAAAGTGTATTTTATAATGACAGTGGCTTATTTCGCCGTAGTAACGACGATATACGCGTGTTTTTGATAACAAAAATAATACATACGAAAATTCAAGACAAAAATTCAACTAATACAGCCTTTTTTAGCCTCTTTAAAAATTTATGTGTCTCGGAAACCTGCGATCAAAGTTATAGTTGCAAAAATTTTAGAAATTTAATATTTTAAAGGTTTTGTAGAAAATTTTACGATTATAGACTTATAAGGAAGCATTTATCTACAGATCAATTGTCCGAGACAATAAAAAAACAGCGGGGTATTTTCGTACCAAAAAGTTTGATTGCTCCAGTATCTCAAGGGCTTTCGAATAAAAGTCCCTAAAATGTAATAATAGCTGCTGAGAAACGCCTACATCTCTGCTGAATTTGAATAAGCTCTATTGAAAAAGGCTTTATTAGGCTTATCGGAATAAACTTGAAGCAGTCTAAACTTGCCGAAATTAATTTGACTTGTTTTAAATTTTCACGATTTGGAAAACTTCAAATAGAAAATCACAGTCACCACCACCAGATTCTGCTATTTATTTTTTAAAAGAACACATTTTAAACCTAAGAAAGCAAAACAACTCACTGATTTGGAAAAAAAATATTATGCCGTTTTGACTTATTTTTTTGTATTAACAGAAGATCTACCCACTCAAATAAACGTAAATCGCTTTTGTTATTTTGTTTACGCCAATCTTGGCTATATGAGAGTAAATACGTTTCGTAATTAATAGTAACTAACGTAGTTTCGCGGTTGGCAATTGATTATTTTTAATTGCTTATTTTATTTTTGTTCTCGTTTAAAATGAACGCGATGAATGTTTTTACGAAAAAAGCTTTTTTTCTACTTTGGGCTATTTACTTTTCGGCTGACTCTTAGACCAAGGTATATGTACGAACCAACAATCAAACATTAACAAACAAAGTAGTAAAAAACAATTCAGCTGGCGTGGGGCTTAGAAAAATTTACGGTGAACTCCCTCGGTTACTAATGAATTTTTAAAGGTATTTTCTGCTTTGCAAATTTATGATTTTGGCATGGATTTTGTCATATGAAATATAGAAGGGTTAAGAATCTTTGGAGATTTTACCCCAATTCGTGAGAATTTAGAGTCGGGGAAGCTTGGAGCCGAAAAATGCCAGTCTTTAACACTTATGCTTGATTGGAAATCTAAGCTCCAACCATATTTTTATTTATTTCAATGGCCACTTTCTCATTTTTGCGACTCTAAGTTTCGAAAATGTTTCCACTGCTTCCAGTTTTTTTTTACTTTTCAAAAACCCCGAACGTAATCCTAACGTAGGGTGTCGATTTGAAGAACTTGGAACCGGGGAAACTTAGAACCAAAAAAACATCGAAGCTAAAAATAGGGAACTGGAAGCTCTAAAATGGGAACTTAGAGCCGTCAGTTTGAAACCTATGCCTAGGTCTAAACCATATTTTTAGGCATACCGTAAATTCCACCGACACCGACACCGACACCGCCTTAAATTTACGCAAATTATATATTGATGTGCAGGTTAGGCTTAGGCTTAGGCTAAAATTTGCATAATACTAAAAATTACGGTAGATTACGGTAGATTTTGGTCGGTGTCGGTGTCGGTGGAATTTACAGTTTGCCTATTTTTATACGTTCCAAGTTTGCTATTTGTGCATCTCGAAACTTCCATAAGTTTCTCACGACTCCAAACTTTTTTGCAATCGACCCACGTCCACGTTACGATTTAGGCCGATTAAGCTAGAATTTTAGAAAACAGGCTGTAAAAAATTGAGGTTCTGACACTGCTCGGCTTCAGGTTCACTGAGTTTTAAATGATTAAAATCCCCGTATCCATTCTGTATGTTATACTTGCCAAAACAACAACACGATAATACGAAAATTTCAATTAGAGCAACAACCGTAAGTTACAATGAAGCTTGATTGTCAGTCGAACTGTCATTCGAATAGTTTTCATTAACTTGAAGCCGAAAAAATGGAACTGCACGTGGGAATATGTCTATAAGCCTTAGCTTTCCCAGCTAAGATAATAAAATAGAAACAAATTTCGTACCTGCAAATTTTAAACATTTTGTTTCGGTGCTTGTTTTTCAATTTTTGAAACTTTTAAACCAACTGTAAGTAATACTTCCTGGGACCAAGTTTTAAATTGTTAATAAAACATAGGAAAAACACTAAATGAAAAAAGCGATTTTTCCTGGGGTTACTCAGTATTTAAAACGCTTACAATTTACGTTAACCAGAAGGAATATATAGACATTGTTTCAATTTAAGTAGAAACAAAAAATATTGTATGCAAACTATGGTCTATACAAAAATTATACGGATTCGCGACAAAACTGGAATTTTATATGGTAATATCTCCATAACGCGAAGTAGAATATGTACGGGACATATATCGGAGCATAGTTCAGACTTTTGACTATCTTTTGAAAAGGTTAGAAAAAAATTGTTTTTATGACATCATCAGTACGGCCGATGCGGTCAAACAACCAGGTCCAAAAAAAAACTTTTTTATTAGTATGAGATAAGAACATACTGTTAAAACATACTTTTTTAAGTTTTTTTTTCTAAAAATTTGAGCAAAATCAGTTCGCTCAACTTTTTTTATGATGCGTTGAATGCGCGCGGTTTTCGCGATTTTTTACCAAATTAATACACTGAAAAAACGATAGGTTTTGTTTTTCTTCGTACTCGACGTGTGTACGATTTTAATCATATTGTTATATATCAAATGTCCACCATTTTTTATCCCTTACCCTTGACCTTAAAATTTTTTTGGAGGGTTGACACCCCGGGGGCTAGGGGGGCCAAACACACCATTTTTTATCCCTTACCCTTGACCTTAAAATTTTTTTGGAGGGTTGACACCCCGGGGGCTAGGGGGGCCAAACACAAATGCCGATTCCGGCATTTAGCAAAATAAATTATGTTATGTTATGTATGTTATGCCAAAAATTTTTTAAAATTTTTTTTCAAAACCATCAAAAATGTAAAATTTATCATATATATGAAAAATTTTAATATATCTTTCGTGTAAAAAAACCTAATATTGAGCTTACAATTAGCTGTCAAAAATAACGAATTTAAAATTTGGAAGCATTCCAAGTCCGCATGCTGGCAGCAGCAAACCTTTAAATTAAAAACTTTTCCAAAAAAATAAGCCTTAAAAGTTTCTTTTTCGAATTTCCAGGTTACAAAATAAATACAACTGACAACAAAGAATCGATTGATAATAACGATTTTGTGATCTAACAAATTGTGCGGTCAATCATGACGTATGCAAATTTTAATTTTAAACAATTATAACTCGGCCAAATAAAATCTATATGGGTTGAAATTTGGACCATACATACAACTGACAACGAAGAATCGATTGATAATAACGTTTTTGTGATTTGACAAATCGTGGGGTCAATCATGACGTATATGCAAATTTTATTTAAAACAATTATAAATCAGCCGAATAAAATCTATATGGCTTGAAATTTATACATACATACAACTGACAACGGAGAATCGATTGATAATAACGATTTTGTGATCTGACAAATTGTGCGGTCGATCATGACCTATACGCAAATTTTATTTAAAACGATTATAAATCGGCGGAATAAAATCTATATGGCTTGAAATTTGGAACATAAATACAACTGACAACGAAGAATCAATTGATAATCACGATTTTGTGATCTGACAAATTGTGCGGTCGATCATGACGTATATGCAAATTTTATTTAAAACAATTATAAATCGGCCGAATAAAATCTATATGGCTTGAAATTTGGAACATAAATACAACTGACAACAAAGAATCGATTGATAATAACGATTTTGTGATCTAACAAATTGTGCGGTCAATCATGACGTATGCAAATTTTAATTTAAAACAATTATAACTCGACCAAATAAAATCTATATGGGTTGAAATTTGGACCATACATACAACTGACAACGAAGAATTGATTGATAATAACGATTTTGTGATTTGACAAATTGTTGGGTCAATCATGACGTATATGCAAATTTTATTTAAAACAATTATAACTCGGCCGAATTAGCTCTATATCAGTTGGAATTTGGAACATATATACAACTGACAATGAAGAATCGACTGATAATCACGATTTTGTGATCTAAAAATTGTGCGGTCAATCATGACGTATGCAATATTTAATTTAAAATAATTATAACTTGGCCGAATAAAATCTATATAACTTGAAATTCGGAACATAAATACAACGGACAACGGAGAATCGATTAATAATCACGATTTTGTGATTTGACAAATTGTGGGGTCAATCATGATGTATATGCAAATTTTATTTAAAACATTTATAACTGGGCTGAAGAAAATTTATATGACTTGAAATTCAGAACATAGGTAGATAGAACTTGTAACGGAGAATCGATTGATAGCGATGTTTTTTTGATTTAAAATTTGTGCGGTAAAGGTAAATGGGATTTACAATTAGCAAGCTTATACCGTAAAGCACAGCCAATAACATGGGTCTTAAGTTTGCTGGTCTTTTAATGAACATATGACAGCGGAGAATGGATTGATCATCACAATTTTGTGATTTGATAAATTGTGCGGTCGATCATAACATATAATGCAAATTCAAAAATAATCTTAACGGCCGCCGGTTACAAGACAAGACTTGAGCAAGTTACAAGCTTAATATTAGTTTTTTTACACAAGCGATATATCAAAATTCGTCATATGTGATGAATTTTTCATTTTTTATGGTTTTGAAAAAAAATTAAGAAAAATTTTTTTTCGGCATTTGTATTTGGCCCGCCATAGCCCCCGGTGGTCAACCCCTCAAAAACAATTTTAAGGTCAAAAGTAAGGGATAAAAAACGGCAGACATTTGCTATATAAAATATGATCAAAATAGTACACACGTCCAGCAGGAAGCAAAACAAAACCTATCTTTTTTGCAGTGTATTATTAATTTGGCAAAAAACCCTGAAAACCGCGCGCTTTCAACGCATCATAAAAAAATTTGAGCGAGCCGATTTCGCTCAAACTTTTAGAAAAAAACTCGAAAAAGTATGTTTTAACAGCATACCGAGCGGAGTTTTTTTATCTCGTACTAATAAAAAGGTTTTATTTTTTTTTTGGGACTAGGTTTTTTTGACCGCATCGGCCGTAATGATGACGTCATAGAAAAACAATTTTTCTAATCTTTTCAAAAAATAGCCAAAATGTCTGTGCTATGCTCGGATATATGTCCCGTACACATTATGCCTCGCGTAATGGAGATATGACCTTTCAAAGTTAAAGTTTTATCGCCAGTCCGCGTCATTTTCGTATGGACTATAATTACTTTAAAAAAATTTACACAAAGCAAATTATTTTATTCACAACATATAGTCATAGACACATGCCTGACAACATGACAACAGGACAATTCGGACAAAACTGAAAACAGCGTTATTTTTTAATTTTATTGTTAAAAACAATTAGTGTTTTTAATTTTAGAAAATAACGGTTTATATATAATTCAGCTAGATGACAAAAATAAGCTTTGGCGTTTGTATGTCATGTTAAATCTTTTAATTTATGAAAAAGGGCAACGTGTCTTGTCATATTTCCGAATCCCCGTTTGTTAACGTCTTTTTATAGATACATTATAAAAAATTTATAACACATCTAAAATATTTCCTTCCTTAACCTTTTTAAACCTGAAAGGGCACTTTTTTAACACTAGTCGAATACGGTTTTCGATTAATTAGTGTGACATTTTTATTGGGGAGGGGGGGGGGGGCGAGCAACGCTTGGGTGGGCTAATGATTTTCACGACTAAACATCGTTTATTTAGCAGCAAAATAAAAATAAACTTTTAAAAAGTAGAGTTGATTCAGGAGCCGAGGGTACCGAGGTAAGAAAAAATGCGTTCACAAAAAATGTGTAAAAATGTTAAACTAACTGCATGAGAGGAACTGAATAAGTTGTTTGAACACAAAGACCAAAGGTTATGATATTTTATTTCGTTTTTTATTATAAGTGTTATTCTGTCTTGCTTAGGTAGCATGCAATATAATAGCAAATAAACACACCTAAATTTTTTGAAAAACACTATGGTGCTTACAGTGAAAAAACACTTATTCAGAACTAGCCTTTATGTGAAAGAAAGTTTGCCTAACTGGTGGAAACATTAAAGCTTTATACCAAAAATAACGAGTAGATTTGTAAGGGGTCAATCAATACCATTTTTTTTATTAAATCGTAAAATTTTACAAATCAGCCGAACAAACCAAATAATTTATGCGCAAAAACATTTGTTATGTAACAAGTTGATCTCAAATTTTGAGCAGAAGGGCATCTTTTTTTTTGCTCACTCTTATTTTTGAGACCATCGTGTCTCCACTAGCATAATGAATCAATTCGGTTTAGGGTTGTGGTGAACGCAAATTTTTAAGCCTACATCCTCGTGTGTCGTGACCTCGTGTCCAGTACCCAGTACGGCTTCAAAACCTAGTGTTGTGATAACTACTTAAGTAGTTAAGTACTTAACTACTTAACTACCATGATTTTGGCTAACTACTTAACTACCTACTTTCTTTTCTTAAAAGTAGTTAACTACCTACTTTCAAAAAATAAAGTAGTTAATACAAGTAGTTAACACAGTAGTTAAAAAGTAGGCAGAAAGTAGTTAGCAAAGTAGGCACAAAGTAGTTAGTGAAGTAAGCAGTCAAGTATTTAGTGTTTTTATACAAACAATCAATATCTGCAGGGCGATATTAGGTAAAACTCACAGGTGTTTGAAACAAAATGTGAGAACGTGTACAGTAATCTACAGTAATTTGCACGTGCTGCGAGTCTTCAATAAAAATCGATATTTTGCCACTCAACAGTGATTTTATACACAAAGTGCTTTATAGTTTATAAACCTAATTAAAATCGTTGAAGTTTTTAGATTAATTATATTTGCGAACTCTAACCCATCAGTACTGTTATACAATAAAGTGGGTAAAAAATACAAAACTTTTTAAAATAAGTTTGCAAAATACATCAACAAAACATGTTAACTTAACAATAAATTATTTTTTCTTGTAAACAACCTCTTGAATTTAAACTATGTTATTTTATCTGTCCAGCCGTTATGTAAATATTGCTAAACATAAAGAACTGGCAAAACCGATAAAATATGGAAATTGTTATATTAAAGGTACGACTAAGTGTTTTTTACACTAAAAATTTAATCTTTCATTCCTACTAAGGCAAGTATGTGTTTAGTTAAAGGATTAACTACTTAACTACCTACTTAACTACTTACTACTTAACTACCTAGTTCAAAAATTTCAAGTAGTTAACTACCTACTTACTACCTACTTGTAATTTCATTTAACTACTTAACTACCTATTTATAATTTTTAAAGTAGTTAACTACCTACTTAACTACCTACTTTGATTTTTGGTTAACTATCACAACACTATCAAAACCCTTGTGCACCATTACCTGTGGCCTGAAATATTAGCTAGAGTGAACTTGTCAACTTTGGTGGAGGCTATTTCTGTTCTTTTTAATTCTTCTGTTTGTTTCTGCGACAGAGATAACGCTTGAAATAAGTCAATTTTTTGCTGTTTTTTTGGCTGCTAGGAAATTAGAGTTTCCATTTTAACCTTCGGATCGATGATCTTTATCAAAAGCGGCAAAACTGCGACAGACTTGTCACCTAATTATATTTTCTTCTTCGCTTTTCTTCTAGCCGATTTACCGACGACATTATCTAAATAAAGACTTATTGCACGGTATAATATACAGTAGTACATATATACACTTATGACAATAAATTTAGTTTGAAAAAAAGAATACATAGTATACAATAGTCATAAAACAAAACACAATGATAAAAAAAGGTGAGTACAGAGCAATTTTTTTCTCAGAAATTAAAAAAATTTGGTCCATTTTTTTAAAGTTTCTTTGTTGAGTTTTGATTTAAAAACCTTAATGCAACATGATCTAACTATATCTTGGTTAAGTGAATTCCAGATGGTGCAAACCCTAGAAGAAAAGAAAAATTTACGCAAGTTTAAGGTAGAAAAAGGAATTTTTAGTTTTAAATCGTGTCCTTCTGTTTTATTAGCGTAGTTGTATTCAAAAAATTCAGAAGAAGTGGCGTCGATAGTACTATGTAATATTTTATAGCAAAATACTAGATTATTTTGAATTCTTCTTAATTCAAGACTTTCCAGTCCTAACGCTGATAAAAGTTCACTGTGACAAGATTTTTGGAGTAAACATCTTGCATAAAGTTTCCTAGTACACAAGTGTTGCACATTTTCTATTTTTTCAATATTTTTTTTAAGTAAGGTGACCAAACCGGAGTCTCGTACTTAAGCAGTGGACGCACAAACGTTGTGTAAGCGCGGATTGAAATATTTTTGTTTTTTGTGCGAAATATTCGAAATATCAAGGAAACTCTTGCCGAAGCTTTTTTTGCTATGTTTACACAATTTGACGTTCATTGGAGATTTCAGATCATTGAAAAGTAGGATTCCATGGTCTTTTACTTGATTTACATTTTCTAAAATTTTATCGTCTAACTTAAAATTTGGGGCATTATTTTCACGGCCCAAACAAAAAGTAGAGCATTTATCTATGTAGATAATGCTGGTTGCAGGCTTCTCGCATAGAAAATTTTACAGAGGAACGTGAGGCAGTTTCTTCTCTTTTATCTTGGTTTTGGACAGGCACTGTATAAACAGTGGTAGAGTTCCTCTTTAGTAAAATATAAAGTTCTTCTATTTATCATGGCCCGCATAGCTTTGATTATTTAAAACGGAAGGAATCCTGTAGCTCCAGAGCTTAAACAAGCAATTCGAAGCTTATTTAAACTTGAAATATGTGTCAAGTTTTTTAAACGCATTTATGGAACTATTTTTGTTTTAATAAGTTTTTAAAAAACATTTGATTTACAAAAATTTTCTTAAAAAAATCATCTATGAAATTACTTTCTAATTATTTATAAAATTAGCACAAAATGAGGGGGAGTTCCTAAGCTTTGGAGCTCTGGAGCGACCCTCAGGGCTCCATTCGGCAGCTCGGAGCTCCCAGAAACATCACGAGTTGACATCTATACCGTGCCACGTAAAATTACATTATTTAAAATTATGCGATTAAAAATTGTTTTGAACAAAATAATGTTTAAAGACTTTAAATAAAGATTTTGCTTCATTTTAAAACAATACAAAACATTTTTTTTTTCATTTGATCATTTTAAAATAAAATATTTGTTTACAAAAATATCTAGATATCGCGATTCTATTATAAAATAAAACAATTATTTTTAAATAATTGGTCATTTAGCACGCAAAAGGACATTTAAAACATTTATATGTCACCATAAAACATTTATATTTATATTTTATATGCGTGTTCAAAAGTCATATGCGTAGGAAAATTCGTTACATATAAGACATATTTGGTTTGCCCGATAATTTATCATTCTATATTAAAGTATTCTCAGATACAAAAATTGTATAAATTTGAATGTTCTTTTCGAGACAAAAATTAAAAAATAAAAGACATTAGCCTTTGCTGGGATTTTTAAATTTAAACAGTTTTTCCACTTTTTGAATTAAAAAATATTTAATCTGGGGTGGTATGCTGAAGGTTTAATCCGAATTAAAGTTAATCTGAGATTAGCGTTTGTCGACACACACTAAACATACTAACAGTATTGATTGAATAATCCAGGTTAATGGAGTTAATAGACGTAATCTCACATTAAATCGCCACTAATCCGAGATTAGCGGAAAAAACCCGCAAATTTTTAATCCACCTCCGGAGGTGGTTTAAAAATTTGCATAAATTAACAATTTAATATCGAGTTAGTGACGATTTAATCTGAGATTAAACCTAATCTTAGATTAAATTCGTTAAACTAGATTATCTAATCGATACTGCTAGTATGTTTACTGTGTGTCGACAATCGCTAATCTCAGATAAACTTTAAGTCAGATTAAACCTTCAGCATACGACCCCTGGGGTCTTATGCTGAATGTTTAATCAGACTTAAAGTTAATCTGAGATTAGCGATTGTCCATACACAGTAAACATACTAACAGTATTGATTGGATAATCTAGGTAAACAGAGTTAAAGTGAGATTAAGACTTAATCTCAGATTAAATCCTTGGGAAAAACGGGACAATTTTTAATCTACCTCCGGAGGTGGTTTGAAAATTTGCATAATTTAACAATTTAATCTTGAGTTAGAGACGATTTAATTTGAGATTACTTCTCATCTCAGATTAAATCCGTTCTACTTTCTTTATCTAACAACCAGGTCAATTTGTCCACAGTTTTGAAATTTGGCGAAAATATTATTGAAAAAGTTAAACATTATAAATATCTGGGCTTAAATGTTGATGATAAATTTTCATGGAGTCAACATACTCAGATAAAGAGTGCCTCCTTAAGAAAAGCCGCGGGTGCATTATCAAAACTTTTAGGTAAACATGTCAGCACTAACACTCTTAAAAATATATTTTTTAGCACAATGTTTCCTTCTTTAACATATGGTTTGGCGGTGTATTATCCTTGTTTGCAAAAAGATCGATTAAAGCTGGAGAAATGCCTACAATCCTGTCTTCGAATGTTGTATAAAGATTATTCTCATTCATATGAAGAACTTAAAGATCATAGTGGTTTTGTTTCTGTAGGTCATACAGCTGCAAGTTTTCGTGCCAGACTTATGTACTGTTATCATTATGAATTCCGTTGCCCACCTGCAAATAAACTTACTTTAATTTCAGATTGTAATTTAAGAAGAGCAAATCGGTTAAGGATTAATGATTATGAATACCATTTGCCAGTTAAACATTTTTTCAGGACCAATTTATCCGCTCTAAGACAATCTGTGCGGCTATGGAATGATATTCCTACCATGATTTGTGATCAAAATAAGCACAGGTTTTTTAAAAACATGCGTGAAAATCATTTTTTAAATAGTTTTTTAGAAAATAATTTGTACTACAATGTTATATAATTTTACATAGTGTATTATATTAATACTAATGTTTTTGTAAATGTTCACTGTGTTTAGTTGTTTGACATCTGTAAATTTTTCTCAAGACTTGGTTTCGGTTTTAACCTAGGAGTGTGACGGTTTGGTTTTGGTTTTGTCAATCGCGCTTGCGGTGAGTCCGGAATCATTTTGTAGGTGTGGTTGACATGGTTTTGACTGAACTGTCTCACTTCTTGGAATGTTATCGCAGTCAGGTTGTGGGTTTCAGTTGTCAAACGCGTTTATCTTTTATTTTATTTTTATTTTTTTTGGTTTTAATTATGTAAATGGTACATACAATTTCAAGTGCAGTTTTAACTAGCTTATGTATGTTTCCTGTTATTTTAACAAAATAAAATTCAAATTCAATTATTAAAGCTAACTTAAATATTCAGTAGCGTGCATTAATAGTTTAAATGTTTTTTTTTAACTTTTGCATTTGGTTTATAACAAAAAAATTAAATTTAAAAGTATTTGCAAAGGAAATAAATGAAAAATCAAATAAAATTGATTTAATCAATTGTGCTTATTGCGCTGCATAATAAATGCTAACTGACAAGCAATCTGTTTTAGCTTCAAATTTCCATGAACTTTAAATATGCGATTTTTCTATCAGTATTCATAAAAGTATAAAATATTTGAGCAATTTTTTACACACCCTTTATTTTGATTTGTAAAATATAGCAGCTTCACTTAGTTTATATTGGCGGTGTTTTTTAGTATATTTCCAATTATACACTGGTATTCATAAAACTTTGAAGTGGGTTCATTCGGACTGGGTTCGTTTGCTTTGGCGGCAAAACAGGACCGGGTCTAATATTTAATATCGTCATTGGCATACGTTTTACATAATTTTTTAACAAATTTTATTCAAAAACTGTTTTAGGCGAAATACAAACAAATATACGATTTTTTTGTTTTAAAAATGTCTTTTTGATATTTTTTGGACGGTATAAAAATTTTGGATTTGGTTTAGTTTTTTCGTTAAAACAAACAAACCAAGTCTCGTATAGAACCGGTCCAAAGTTTTATGAATACCAGTAATATAATAGTCTTTTCATTAATAATTTATAATAGTCTTTTCATTTTAGTATTTTTTCTTTTAATTATTATTTTTGTCCAATGCTACATAATAGATACAAAATAACTTATTTAATTCGGTCAATTCGTTTAAATTAATCGGACAAAACACTTTAGTTTTTTATCTAATCTTCAATCCATACACAAGATTAATTCTATGATTCGCTAGTTTTCCAAATTATATTATAATCGTTAAAATAGTTGAAGTTGCCAAAAAGCAGAACCTTTTAAAGTTTCAGTAACTGTATTCGGCATTCATAAATTCTACCAAACCAGCGTTGGCGAAGTTTCATAATTTACATGTAGTTTACATGAAAAAAACCGAGTTAACATTATTGCGGAAATAAATAAAATAATAACGTTAAAATCTTCACAAACTACGAACAAAAAGTTTTATACACAATACTGATAACGTAGTAAATAAACACCGCTACATAATATTTATCGGGCGCTCCTGTCGGGTGCTTTTTTTCCGCCTTCCTAAGGGGTGCTTTTTTCCCGTAAGCCACTAGATTATCTATTGGATACTGTCAGCATGTCCGTTTTTTTGTGACAAGGAACTTGCTGCAAATCTACTGGTAGAGTTTCCCATCGATGTATTATTTATCCTTCTGAAAGTGACAATGATTTTGTTACAGATTTACGAAATGAGCTAAAATCGGATATCGCCCATACTTCAGCGGCCGTTGAGCACCTGCAACAAAACATGGAAACCTTACAATATATGGTTAAAGAATATATCCTCGAGCCTATCTGAAGTATCTGGTACCACCAAATCGTATGTTGATGTGGTTAAAAAAGCTTGGCTCCTTCTTCTGCACCTGTTTACCACACTTTAAAAGAAATACTATTCGAAAAAAAAATGAAAATGCAACTTGTCCTCAAAAATCTGCCCGAAACCAACAACGAATCTGTAAATGAACTTTTCAACAAACTTAAAACTCAGTTTGAATATCTAAATCTGCAGCATTATTGGAAATAGATCGCTTCGGCGGAACGTTTGGAAAAAACCCGTACCGATTTCCATGTTCCACGCCTTGTGAAAATTACGATGATAAACGGAGACGGTCAAGGAGCGATCAAAGCTAAAAGTCTGTTGAATGAATGGGAGAGCATCTACAAAGATCCTGATAACAAATACCTGAAAGAAAACAAACTGGAACTGCGTAGTTCCATGCCGAAAGAACAAAGAGATGCCCGAAAAACATTTAGAACAATGAGATATGAAGCTTTCGTTGAAAATGAACGCTTAAAAAAACTCGGCACAAAAACAAGTTTCTCTGTTCGAGAGAATCCGAACAAAAAAGGAAGTTTCTCTTTTGCTAAATTTGAATACGATAAAAATGCTGCTAAGTGGTTTGAAGTAGGTAGGTCAGAAAAACTTTTAAACTCCTAGGTAGGAAGGGCACAATATGTTTTCCCCTAAAGTTAAAAAGAATATTAATGATATTAAGTTTGTTAAATGTAAACTTGCAAATGTGCGAAGTATTTGTAATTTTGAAAGTAGGAATGAGTTAATTTTTTTGTTAAACACGGAATCTTATAATGTTTTATGTTTAACAGAAACTTGGCTTAAACCTGAAATTACCAACAACCTGGGTTTTTATTTCGCCAGCGCCTAGGCGCCAACTGGCGCCTAGCCTCCAAATTTTAGGCGCCAGCCCAGAAATCTAGGCGCCAATAACATAAATTTTTTTCTATTTTAACAAAAAGGCCACATATTATTAGTTTTTTTCATTATATGATTATTTTTAGATGGCTTTTGTAGTCAAACGTTTCGCGTTGTATAGTAGTACAATTAATTTAAAAAAAAAACGACTCATTTTGCCCATCTCAATACTCAACATGAAATGCGTAAAATTTTGTTCAAGAATTATATAATTTAACAAGAAAACATAGACTAGTGATGTCCCTACCCTCCCACATCATGCTCCGGAGCCCCGGCCACTTATAGCGGAGGGAGCTTTGGATTTCCTTCCTTCCCTAAAATATTTGATTTCAAGCTTGTTTAAGCTTAAATGTTTCAATTATTTTATTCGCATTTTTACAGTTTTTTTAATTGCCTTTAATAAGTTTTGAAAAGTTTTAGTTTACAAAATTTTTTAGTAAACAGTCTCTAGCATAGCTTTTTTATTATTCACACAATTAGTACAACCGTAGGTGGGCCGTGAATTGCTCGTAAACGTGGATTGCTCCGTAGCTCTACAAAGGGGAACTCTATTACAGACAGCTTGAAGCTCAACATTTTAGTGTTAAAGATAAATTAAATTCTTTTTAACACTTTGAAAATTCTTGCAATATCCCTGTAAGCAAAAAAGGATTTTCTCAGAAGTTATTTTCAGGTTTTAACCAAAACTAATAATAGGTGTTTTTAGATTTTTACTTTTAAATGGGTTTTTTTAATTAAAAAATGTAACCAGTTAAATTGTAGGTAAACTAAAAAAAATACGCGCTGAGTGAAGCGAAGCGAAAGAGAATTTTTGAAAATTAGTCTTTTGAAACCTTAAAAAATTTGTGTTCTTTTTTGTCTGGTTGACTAAAAAAAACGGTTAAAGAATACATTTATGGCCAAAAATCTAGGCGCCAGGCTGGCGCCTAGACCCAAAATTTTAGGCGCCAGCGGGAAATTCCAGCGGGAAATAGCGCCAGTGGCGTCAATTTGGCATAAAAAAAACCTAGCC
>JASAMX010032143.1:0-29134 GCA_030248175.1 Microlaimidae sp. YZB2_3 | reverse complement strand
ACCTGCTAAGTCCAAATTTGTAGTTTCGAGAAAAATCGATTTAAAGTTTGAACCATTAATAAAAAAATCTTATCCTTAATTTAGAAAACTGATATTTACAGTATTTGTTGCCCATTGGCATTACTTTATGTACACAAAATTTCTAAGCTGTAATCACACTAGCTAATAAGATATAAGCCGCTAATGGACTTAGCATAATTTGGCACACCATATCTATGGACTTAGCAGAAACAACTGGACTTAGCTTCAACAAAATTCATTTATTTAGGACTTAGCACTGTAATCTTCAATATCAATTTTTCTATAAAAGGCACATAAACATCAATTTTGGTAATGTAATAACTGCCACCTCAATTTTATATCAATTTTAATCTTTTTTATCACTAGAAAAGCTTTTTTTGCCTTATCCCACTGTAACCTAATGCTTTTCCATTTCTACTGCATATTTACTGTACTATTTCACTTATCACCAGAAAAGCATTGTTAACGAAATTTACAGTAAATTTTACTTTATTTTATCAATGTCAGCTACCCTTATTGTCAGTTTGGAAATATATATTGCAAAGTTTAGAATATTTTAGGTTATAAGAAGCTTGGATTATTTGGACACTGTAGTGTATTTTTATGGCATTTCTTGTGCACATTTGGCTTGGTTTTGTAATACTCAATGATGAAATTTATTTTACTTTCTGCTTTTTTTTTCTCGTTCACTAATTTTTGTGCAACTGGTTGCTTATTTTTTATTGCACAGGCCTATTCTATGTTCATGCTTAGCTTTTATTAGTTGCTTGTTATTTCTAATTATCAAGTATTTTTGATACTAAACTGAAGCCCCTAATACTTTCTGTTTGTCGTTCTTGGCGCGTTAGCTCTTATTTTATTACTATTTTTTGTATTCATGTGCAGACCTGTGCACTGCCCCCCGGGGTTAAAACGGGGGGGGGCAACTCCAAAATGGGGGGGGCAACTTTTTTTGAAACGGGGGGGGGCAATAAAACGGGGGGCAAGCAGGGGGGAGAGAAAAAAAGAAGGGAAAAGGGAAAAAAGGGACAAAAAAGCGAAAATAAGGTAAAAATAGGTCTAAAATGGCTTAAAATACATTGAAATAGGCTAAAAACTGCAAAAAATTCGCGATGATGGCGTCATAATTTTAGGGTACTTTTTCATTTTTTGGCGGGGGGGGGGCAATAAAACGGGAGGGGGCAAATCCTCCAATAAAACGGGGGGCATTTCCAGACCGTGCACAGGTCTGCATGTGTATTTTAGAATTGCGCGTTTATATTTTTTTATTTAATTATTTGTGTGCTGCATAAACCCATAATATAAAATATAGAAACAAAAACAATGTGCCACTTGACAGAAATGTTTTCAAGGCACATTCAAATGACCCGGGTCATTTAAACATCTCAGTTTTCTGGAAAACAATTGCTGTGTAGCAGTGGCGTAGCCAGGATTTCATTTCGGGGGGGGTCGATCTGGGGGGAGAAAAAGTGCCACAAAAGCGGCGCGCGGCGCCGCCGCCTGCGCCGCGTAGCGGCGCCAAGGGGGGCGGGGGCGGCCGCCCCCAGCCCCCACCCCTGGCTACGCCACTGCTGTGTAGTACTGCTCAGTTTTTTGTAGAATCAGGGGAATGTTTAAGAAATTAATTAAAGCGTACTTACACAATTAAAAAAACCACAGCATTTAAATGTAGTGATAATTAGATTTTAAACACGTAATATAGGCTGGACTACAGTAATTTCTTCAACTTTAAGTCTTTGTGCGAAGAATTAATTACCAATAGAAACAAGATTCTGATTCTGATGGAAACACCGTCAACTGGCACAAAATTAACAGTCTCCAGTTTGAACAAGGTTTCTTAAAAGTTTATGGAAAACATAGAACTAAAATATTTGCATTAAACCATAACATCTTAAAAACATTTTTTTTTAAATTTTTTAATTTATTTTTAATTTTTTTTTATTTTAAGGTATATCAAGTACAAAGTATAGAATTTAGTTTTTTATCCGTCCGAACTGGAATGGACCTCCACTCATCACCGAACTTGTACTTGCAATGCATTTCATTCAGGTTTCCTTGTAAAGGTTTCACAACGTTTAATAGGCCATAGTTATAAACTAAATTCTGCACTTTGTACTTGATTTAAATACCTTAAAATTAAAAAAATTAAAAATAAATTCAAAAATTTTAAAAAAATATTTTTACGATGTTAATTTTTAATGCAATTATTTTATTTTAGTTTTATGTTAGCCATAAACTGTTGGGAGACCTTGTTCAACCTGGAAACAGTGGATTTTGTGTCAGTTGACAGCGTTTTCCATCAGAATCCTTGTTTCTATTGGTAATTAATTCCTCGCACAAGGATTTCAGGTCAAAGAATTCATTGTAGTCCAGCCTATATTACGTGTTTAAAATCTAATTATCACTACATTGAAATGCAGTGGTTTTTTAATTGTAATACGCTTTAAGTAATTTTTTAAACATTTCCGTGATTCTACAAAAAATTGAGCAGCACTACACAGCAAATATTTCCCAGAAAACTGAGATATTTAAATGACTTTGGGTCATTTGAATGTCCCTTGAAAACATTTCTGTCTAGTGGCATATTGTTTTTGTTCCTATACTTTTATATTATGGGTTTATGCAGCACACAAAAAAATAAAAATTTAAAATAAAAATAAAATTTAAAAATAAAAAATCGCCGAGCATTTGACCGCCAGCATTTGATCGCCGCGCACTTGATCGCCAGCATTTCATTGCTGCGCACTTGATCGCCGAGCATTTGATTGCCGAGATTTGATCGCCGTACTACGTGTTGCGTTAAAGCAGACGTTAAAACTCGCCACCACACCAAAGTAGTTAAACTCCCCAAAATAATAATCTACTAAACAGAAATAACAAACAATAATACAAGCGTTAACATAGAGTAGGCCTGTGCAATAAAAAATAAGCAATTAATTGCACAAAAATTAGTGAACAAGAAAAAAATTAAAAAAACAGAAAGTAAAATAAATTCCATCATTGAGTATTAAAAAATCAAGCCAAAGGTGCACAAGAAATGCCATAACAGTTCACTACAGTGTCAAAAGAATCCAAGCTTCTTATAACCTAAAAATAACTTTAATTAGTTAGCAATAGTAAAAAATAAATAATTTAGTTAATAGGATAAGTCCATACATGTTACATTTTTTTCCTGTTTTTGGACTTAGCATTAATGCTAAGTCCATAAAGTGGACGTGGCAAGTCCCTACTTGGACTTAGCAGTGTTTGTGGACTTAGCAGGAAATGACACTAGGACTTAGGTTTTTTCGACACCTCTGGAAATCAGGTAAAAAATCGTTTCTGAGAGCCGGAACAAAAACTAAGTCCTAGTTTAGACAGATATAAGATGTTCTACAGTCATAACTCAATTTCGGAAAAAATGGACTTAGCAGGTTCTTGCATAGCGCCCTCGAAATATTTTAGTTTATTTATAATAAAATGTAAAGTAAGTGTAATTTGTTTTTCAGAATACGCTAAGTGAAAAAAATTATTTTAATCATGATTTGGAAAAACCGAGTGGTAGCTCCACTGATGAAGCAGAGTCAATGGAAATATCAATTTTTCCTTACAGCGGTATTATTTTTTTTATTTGTAGCCATTTTGTAGTATAGGGTTTTTTCTTTGGATATCAATTCGCGCTTCGCTCCGACCAGCGCTCGATTAATTATATAGTCTCCCTCCACTTCTAAATTTGTTTTACTTTGTTTTGTGATCTTTGTATGACCACGCTGGACTTACCATATTCTTAATGTTTTATTGGTCTCCAATTCCAAATTTGTGTTACTTTGTTTTGTAATCTTGATACGACCACACTGGACAGACCCCCTTTTTTACATAATGGGATTAAAAATTTAAAGGTTAGAACAAGTAATTTTAAAAACATTTTCTCGCCCTTTGCATTGTTCAGTCAATTGTAATTCAATGTACTCATTTTTCAGTTGTTAATATATTAGAAATCAAAAATTTTAAGGTATCAAATTGTTTGTAAAAATTTTTTTCTGTTTTATAAATTTTTTAATTGACTAATAGGAAAATAATGAAGTATGTGACATAAACAAGGCAATAAACACTCCGCGTGAAGCGTGGAAAATTTTTTTAACCCCCCTGGATCCCCCCTTTTGGAAATTTTGTTCAGGGTTGGACCCCCTTTTCCCAAATTCTGGCTACGCCCATGAGTCTTGTCCCTAAAAATTTATCGTACAGCATTGGGTTTAACTGTTATCTTTGCTACAAAGCTGAATAGGATTAATAATTTAAAGGCTTTTTGTTAAATATAGATTTTTTTGTGTCTAATTTTTTGAAATTTTGTTGAAAATGTTACCCTGTTTTCGGTAACATGTGTTTGTTAAATATCTCTAAGGATTTGTATTGATATTTAAATAGTAAAACAATACTAATAACTTATAGATGACCTAGTTGTGTGGATATAGATATAGATGACCTAGACCCAAAAAACATGTGGATTTTTAAAAATTGGTGAAAAAGATGTTGTAGAGTATTTTGTGTTAAGTTATTTTGCGCTCACTTCTTTTATTTAGAGGCTCTTTCAATACGATGAAATATTAACATCCTGCTTATAGGAGGGAGGGAGGGGTATAACCTCCTCCCCACCTATATGGTTCAAGGTACCTTCAAAATTATACAATGAGGCGAGGGTTTCGGCAGTTTCGAAATTTTTTAAAGGGAGGAGGTTAAATTTGTATACCTCTTTATAATTTAGATAGATGGACCGTCCCCTCTACCGTACATGGGCAGGGGGGGAGGGGAGGGTTTTGAGGGAGGAGTTTACCCCCCTTTCAAATTCTGAAATGGGGTGTTTAACCCCCCCCCCCCACTTAGAAGTGGGGGGGTGGGTGGGGGAGAACAGGTTAACCCTTATGTTTTTATTTTTTATTTTCTTTTTAGTTTTTCAGGTCAAGTCAAATTTTGTTTAATTCTCAGGCAAGATTAAGCAGAACAAAACTGTATCTAAGAATGCGTCAAGCCTAAACGCCTGGAATTCCACCGGTGTATAAACAACTAATAGGGACTCTAATTTATCTGTACTTCTTACAATTATAAACTTTAGAAAATATATTTATCCCTATTATGAAGTATTTTTTAACTTCTACTAACCACTACTAACCCTCTACAAAAAACCTGCCACAAGTTTGGTTTTATTTTCCTTTTATAGTAATGTACTAAGGTGCTGCTGTCAGAGAGAGGTGAATCGGTGTGCGTTAAGCGGCCAACACCTCTGGCGGCAGCCTGCCACAAACCACAAGCGAAAAAAATTCCAATTTTTAACCCTTTTTTATAAATTGGGAAAAAACCAGTCGGCAAGTCTAACCGCTATTATAAAAAACTCCGCATGTTGTCTCAGTATGTTTTGTCAACACAAAATTTTGTACTACTAAAAATTTATTTTTTTCAAAATTCAATAAAAATTAATCCCATTTTTTAGACAGTACTTTTTAATGTCAAACTCGTTTCTCGTTTCGTTTGTTTTTAACGATTCTCAAAAAAAATTAAAAAAATCTCCTTTTCTACTAAAAGATTAGTAGAAATCCGGCTTTACTCTTTTTTTTACTCAGAAATCTGGCTTCACCAATTTCGAATATAGAAAAATAGGGAAACGGTCGACCACTCCTCTATTTTTCCATCTCTTGTACTGGTGACATAACTATTTTTATATCTTTTTAGACTTAATTATCCTGTTTTTAGGCCAGAGTGATATATTGCGATGCTTAACAGTAAAATCTACAAAAACCGGAGCGCAATGTGGAATAACAGTGGGGCAACCGGTTTCAACTCAAGTTCCACCGCGTTTTGCCAAACGCAACACATCTATTTTTCGAGGGCAAAATAATACCGTAACGTAAGTTAAATCGAAACAAAATGGAGGCCATGGATGTTTTTTTATAGAGAAAAGGAAGATCTGAAATTTGGAAAGTTGGGGAATAGGTGGACGGACTCTTGGATTTTAAAGAGTATAATCATTTCTCCAAATTTGGGGGTATAGTTATAAGCATCTAGGGAAAAATTCCGTGAAAGGGTATAAAGAAGGTATACCTCTAAGTTTGGGGGTGTAACTAGTTTTGGAGGGTATAACGCGCTGCTCACTCAATGAGGGCGAGCCTAGCCATTCTCCCGTGGTCAGCTATGTGGGTATAAACCACCTGCACATTACCTCAAGTTCAGTGGCGTGGCCAGGATTTCATTTTGGGGGGGGGCGGTCTGGGGGGTGAAGAAAAAAAGTGCCACAAAAGCGGCGGCGTGTGGAGTCCCAGCTCCTCGGCATATTGGATTATTCCAGTGTGTCGGGGATTAAGCTGGCCTCTATGTCTCAAGAGTGGAGGAGGTTCTTGCCCTGAGACCTGTCAACCCTGCATCAGTAGTTTCTTGGGTATGCCTTAGGGCGCACTGATCAGAAGCCAAGGAACCCCACGGGCTGGGATTGTATTTTAGATTTGAATTCAAGACAGAATTACTGGTACCAAAGTGGAACAACATCTAGTCATGTGGTTAATTTTTGAATGCAGTGTGTCAGTGAACTTTAATGGAAATCTTATCAAGTACTGTGAAATAAACTCAAATCAAATAAAACATATAATTTTGGAAAAGGAAACAACCACCAATAACATCCAATTCAACTAATATGGAAAATAAAAGAATCACCAATTGCACTAATTGAAGAAATATTATCACCTTAATTATCAATTAATAAAGAACATAATGCTACTCTAAGGAACGGTTGGATTTTCAAAGACACGTCAATACTTATTAGATTAAAGGTTATTCAACAACAAATACACCAAATAAAATATCCAATTTAATCACCAGTTAAAACAACTTATCAAAATATCAATTCAGCAAAATTAATAATAATGCTTGGAAAAATGATGTTGTGGGTATCAATGTGGAAAATCTTATAAACAGAAAATAGTAGCTTGCATTATAACTAATTTAACCTTAAATGTAATGTTGATGCCTGCCTTTACTTCCTGCATAATTTTAAGCATGTGTTCTATTTAAAATTAATTTATTTTCAGTAAATATAATGCTTTATAGGTTGCTGCTGCTGTGCTTTTTTAGGTCAATAACAAAAGAAGAAAGGAACAAGAAATCAGTGAAATGCTTGTGGAAAGAACAAATCATTGGTCTTTTGTGCATGTCTATAACAAACACATGCATTTCTTGCTAGCTTGGCATGCTTATAACGAACTCATGCATTTCTTGCTAGCTAAATTTTTGTGTCCTGTGTATGTGCGTGTGTGTATGTGCGCGCGCGCGCGCGTGTGTGTGTGTGTGTGTGCAGACCTGTGCAAGCCGCCTCCCCGGTAGTTTATTGGGGGGCACGGGGGGCAATTTTTTTGAAACAGGGGGCAAGCAGGGTGGAAAGAAAAAAAGAGAAAAAAAGGGGAAAAAAGAGAAAAAAGAAGGGAAAAGGGAAAAAGGACAAAAAAAGCGAAAATAAGGTTAAAAAGGTCTAAAATGGCTTAAAATACATTGAAATAAGCTAAAAACTGCAAAAAAATCGCGATGATGGCGTCATTATAGGTTAAAAATGACGTCATAATTTTTGGGTAATTTTTCATTGTTGGTGGTGAGCGCAAAGCCTCCAATAAACCGGGGGGGCCATTTCCAGAGAGTGCACAGGTCTGTGTGTGTGTGCGTGTGTGTGTGTGTGTGTGTGTGTGTGTGTGTGTGTGTGTGTGTGTGTGTGTATGTGTGTGTGTGCGTGTGTGTGCGTGCGTGCACGCGTGCGTGTGTGTGTGTGTGTGTGCATGCGTGCGTGCATGTGTGTGGGCACAGGTGGCTGTGTGCGTGCGCGCATATGTGTGTGTGTGTGTGTGTGTGTCTGTGTGCATGCGTACGTGCGTGTGTGTGGGCACGGGTGGCTGTGTGCGTGCGCACATGTGTGTGTGTAGGTGTGTGTGTAAGAAAATGTATTTATACTAGTGGTTCAAGGTACACTATTTGGCCAAGAGAACATCCTTCAACCAAAGAACTTCTATATTCAACACCAGCACAATATCAAAAGGTTATTCAATTTCTACAAGCAATCAGGAGAATATAGAAAAATGTAAAAAAAATTTCTTTTATCTGCATTCAAAGATTTAAAACCACATGTCTGTTTGAAGTTCCCTCCATATTCCAGGTAATATTTTTTTGAATTTAAATAATTCTAGTAAATCCTGGACTTCCAGGTAAGCGCCTTTAGCTGTACTAATGGATGCAGGCGGGTCTTGTTATTAATATAAGGTAACTAATTGCAAAAATATAATTGCACATTTTTAAACATTAATCTTAATTCAAATCAAAATATAACAACCTGCATTTTATAATTACAGATAGTAAAATTGTTTACTAGACAACTGGGTGCACGATTAACTAAACTAAACTAAATCTATTTTCTGATGGCTTTAAATTTTGCGAATCAGTATGGTGTAAGTTATGATAAAAAAAATATTACTGATAATATTTAATTTTACTGTATAAATTTGACCTTCCCGTAGGGTAGTGCATTTAATTTCGGCACTTTTCCCAATTGGGCATTTTTGATTTTGGACTATATCTTTGGTAATCCTGGACGGAATACGACGTTTGATAGCTCAAATGAGATCTAATTATATGTAGATGACTTTCGTGAGCTTTTTATTTGTTGTTATGATATTTTTATGTGAAATTGTTTAATTTATAAAAAATAAAATTGTTACTCGTTGTTAGAACATGCTCATTTCATGATTAAGCAATAAATTGGTTTAAAAATTAAACTGTCCTGGTAAAATTTAGTCTATTTTCCAAATTTTTAGTCCCCGTGGTTCTACGTTGCGTCTGTGGTGAGCAATCGTTATAAAATAAAATAGTGTAATTTTGGCACACAGATTGCTGTAGGTAAAAACGGGTTAATTAAGTGGTCGGGTGTTAAATTGTAGTAGTTGTAAATAGTTAAAAGACAACGTTGAAATGTGTAGGGGTCATAGCACTGCACTTAAACTCGATTAAGGGGGTCCTTTAAAAAAGTGCCAAAATTAAATGCGCTTTTTTCCTAAATTTTGCTCATTTTGATACCATTTGGCATTTTAGCTGTAACTTTTTGCCAGTTACACGTTGAACAACAAGTATTAGCTTAAATTAAAGAAAATTGTCTGGAGATAATGTAGGCTTTTAAATTTTTGAAAATGATGATTTTTTGTCTGAGAAACAATCGATTGTTTGTAAAGTGCCGAAATTAAATGCACACATTTAATTTCGGCAATTTTCCATTTTTTTAAAAACTGATTAAATTAAGTGAAAAAACTGCTTTCGTACAGTGAAACTTTTGTGACGCAACGCAGTATCGTGAAAGCTTCAAAATGAGCTATCAAACATGAAAATCGGGCCATACAGTGAAAAGTTACATCGGTAAAACAAAAAAGTGCCAAACTTAAATGCACTACCCTATAGCGGGAAAAATTTTTATATTCATTAATTTCTAATTTTAGAATGCACTAAGATTTGTATTAAATTTTTATAACTCAATATTTGAAAAGTAAAATAAAATCTATACAAACTTGAACTGCCACGCTTCACCATGTGGGGAGGTGGAAAGGCGGACAACCCCACAAGTGTTAAAACCGTTGTTAAGGGGTTTAAAACAGCCATTATCAAACCTACATATCTTATAATATAAGAATTTTAACATCTATATAGTATTTCCATTCAATATCTAAGGCAAAGGCCTTAGCTATGAATTGAATGGTACAATCCATCGAAATTAAAAAAAAACTAACAAAATGATTAATGTACACTTCCCGCAAAGCGGGAAAAATTTCAGTTTTTTGGGCATTTTTTATGCTTTTGGAACGCATCAAAAATGTTTCTGATTTTATATATAAAGAAAAAAAAATTTCTCCCAAAATTCAAAAAACGTAATTTTCCCCCCTTACGAAAAAATCCGGCTTTGCCGGATTTTGGGGGGAGGGGGCGGCCGTCCCCCCCCCGCCCCCCCTGGCTACGCCACTGCTCAAGTTCTCCCAACCTGCCCACCTATGCATATGTAATCTAGGTGGGAAGCCTCCCGGATGTGGGGGTATACCTGACCCCAAAATTTGGTGGAGGTAATCAGATTTTTGAGGGTATAACCCCCTTGCCAACCTACGCATGTAATAAAACAAAAGTAAAAAAGAGGAAGTCACATGAGAATGTCCTAATATTAATTTCCCACAAAATAAGCATAACATGCAAGTAAGTGTTAACAAATACGCGTTTCTGTGCTTCTCCGGACGCGTATGGACAAGATAAGTAATGAAGTTGCACTTCATCAACGGAGTCTTCATTACAAATCATTACAATCCAAAAATGTGGCTATATAATGAATAACGGGTGAAAAAATTTTTACCTTAACGATTAATTATTAAAACCGAATAAATAAATAAAAATTGCAATTTTGCAATATAAATTTTTTACGCATATTATATAAAAAATATGTATAAGCTAAGCACATTTTTGGTTACAAGCATGCATAAACAGTTAATAATGATAAAATTATGAATATAGGAAATAAGTTTTAATAATTTTTAAAAAAACTTTTTAAAAAAAATTTTTATAATATAAAATTTTAAAAAATCGTTGTGTTAGGTTTAATAAGCATGTTTAAAATGTTAATTAATTTTTGCTAATAAATTTAGCCAAAACAATTATTTATAACCGAATTTATTATATTTAAAAAAACCTTTTTTTAATTAAAAAATTTTTTTGCCGAATGTACAACATAATAAATATAAATTTAAAAAATGTAAAACCGAAATAACCCTGATCGTCTTTCCTGTCTATTGTTAACTATGGGAAACATTGTTTTTCATGTGACAGCTTAAAGGTGCGGTGCGGAGTTACACACTTTTTGTCATCAATTTTGATAATTTTTTGAGAAAACCTTACCCCTGCCCAAATATTTGGACAAATATTGCACCAATCTTAATGATCAAAGTATTAAATTAATATAGAAAATAGCCGGTTTCTTTGAGTGCATTATTTGTAACGTAAATCGTTACAACCATTGAGCAATTCTTTCATGTACAGAATTGTCAAAAAATACCATTTTTGGAGGGTCATAAGTCCTGAACCACTGGAGATATTTTGTTGAAAAAATTTTTGTGGGCTATTAGGGGCAGTGGTAATGTTTTCACAAAAAGACAAAAAGTTTGACTATCAAAATCAAAGACAAAAAGTTTGACTCCGCACCCCATCTTTAAGAAATTATAATTTAATAATTTATTTAAAAATTCAAATTTATGAATAAGTATAAAGTGAGTATAAAATGAATTTATAAAAATCTGTTGTTTTAATTATACACAAATAAAAAGTGTTTTTTTATTATAAAACTTTTTATATTCCGGTGCATTTTTATATTTTAGAAATGCAGATTTCATAAGTGAATACCAATATGATAAAAGGCATGTGCCGCGGTACCAAGAGAGATGTCGTAGAGCGATATTTTACGATTTTCGCTTCAGACATTTTCAAACAGTAAGCTTTTAAACTAATAAAAAAGACACGATTTTTTTTAACTTTATATAACAACATAATAACATCCGTCATAAAGCGTGATATGAGACGCTGGACTTGAATTTATATGATTTTTTTTAATTTTTAGGTTTCAGAAGCACGGTGTTTGCAAAAAAATATAAGTCACTTGATTTCGCAAGGTATTTATTGCAAAGATACAGTATCTTCTACGAACCAACAAGTAAATATTTTTTAGATTTATTTAAATGTTTTTATTATAACTTGAGTGAAAATATTAGGCTAGATGACTTAAATTTGACCAGCCTTAATTTCGGTATAATCCTACTATTTTGCTTTCCACATGAAAAATTAAACTAAATACATCATGATCAGCACATCATAATCTATCTAGCTATACGCAGCGTATTGCATAACTTTACGTTTGGAAAAAATAACAGCCGGTGGCCAAAACTAAGGCTGACCGAAACCAAGTCAATTTTTGCTAGTATCAAATATCTCGGTAGGTACTGAGAGAGTTTCAATGTTGAACAAAAGTGCCAGTATAAAATAAATGTTGCTTAAATTACCATTATATTTTATTAATCAATTAAAAAGTAAAATACGATAAGGGCAAAAATAAAATACATGGTTTTTTTTTTCAGGACAATAATTACGTTTTTCTAAATGGAAAGCCAAATTTCAATAATCCCGCCGTTCAATTAATCATCAAAAAACTGGAGTATCGCCGAAAACGCCAGGACTTGAACCGACTTATGGCCGGCGGTGGTCAAAACTCAACGACCTCCCACTTTTTGGGTAACAGCTTGAATGAAAGAGAAGCGGTAAAATCGAAGAGTAGTAGGCTGGAAACCGCCCCTGGATTCCACCAAAACATTCCGGACCCCAGTGGCGGTGGCCAAATGGAAAATGCAGAAAAAAGGACGATTGAGTGCAAGCCAAGATGGAAAAAACTTTCTGATCATTGGGCGGAAATCGATGGGAATAGGGGTTCAACAGACGGACGGACGAACAATCGAACAGCGGCAGAGGGATGCAAATCAGTTGAAGATGAAAGCGGGAGGAGATCCAAATCCTCTGGAAGCGCGAGTGCCTTGTTTAGAAGTAGTCGCAAAGATCGTAGTACTAGGAGCTCCGGTCGAGAAAAAGAGCAAAGGTATTTTAGTTATATTAGCTAGGTTTTAATTATGAATGTAATGTAATTTGTGGCATACTTAACAAACAAACAAACATTATTGATCTTCTCACTAGTGATGTTTCCCCAACTTCTGAAGCGGAGCTTCCAATATCATACTCTTTAGCTTTGGCCATTTAGTCTTGACTGAGTGATTATATTATTTAAGCCTGAAAAACATGTTAAGTTACTTTAAATGCATATGAAGACATTTTTATTATACAGATTTTATTATTTTTAATAATTTTTAGGGAAAAAAGTTAAAAAAGAAGAAAAAAACCACAGAATAATCTGTGCCTTCACGTTTTAAAATTCTTGAAATAAGTACAAAAATGGAGCTCCAAATCCCCAGAGTTTTTCCAGAGCTTCTGAAAACGGCACTCCGCTCCAGAGCTCTGGAGCTCCAGAATACATCACTATGGTATATACAAAAATGATGCGGACTGGCGACAAAACCAAATTTTGAAGCAAAAGGTTTATCTCAATAACAGAGGGTAGAATATGTACGGGACATATTGGAGCATTGCTCAGACTCGTACACTATCTTTTGAAAAGGTTAGAAAAATTGTTTTTCAATGATGTAATCAATACGGTCAATGCGGTGAAAAAAAAAAACCTGGTTCAAAAAACAACAAAACTTTTTTGTTAGTACGAGAGAAGAAACGCCACTTGCTATGCTGTTAGAACATATTTTAGGGTTTTTTTTAAATAATTTGAGCAAAATCGGCTTTCTCAAATTTTTTTATCATACTTTTTATGATACTAAATGCGCGCGGTTTTTAGGATTTTTTTACCAAATTAATACACTGCAAATAGTGCCCGACCTCACTGGAAATTTTTGGTCCGGCCAGACCAGACCAAACTGAACAAAAAGTCCAGCTGAATTGGACTGGAAATTGGGTTTCGAAGCAATTTCATTTGCCAAATGTTCATAATAGGTTTTCTGCATGTTGTATAGATAGTATATAATATATAAAATGAAAATCAAAAATTTCCATAATTTCTCACTTACAGAACTCATTTTCAAACAATTTAAAGCAACTGAAGCTAAAAATTTACTAAATAAGATATGAAATCATCAATAGAATTACAAAATAGCAAGCAAAAACAAAATAAAACAAACAAAGGAATCAAAACTCCTATAAATTTAATACAACAAATAAAAAAATCAGAATCAGAACTATCAAACAACTCAACCTCTAATTTTTATAAATCTAACCTTCCTGAAAAAATACACCATCTACAAGCAGGGCCTGTGCCAGAATTTTTGAAAGGAGGGAGCCCGACTCTAGAAAACTGAAAACGGAATATAAATGGCGGCGCCAGGCGGACGCCCAGGGGGGTCTAGGGGGTGTCTTCCCAGCCTGGCAGAATCCACTTTTGGCATACCCCAAGAAAAGAAATAGGGAGAAGAAGGGTTCATAATGGAGTTTCCTTCGCTTTTACCTCCCCCACGCCCACCCCTGCCCCCTGGACATACCTTCTCTTCCTTATTTTTACCCCAGCCAAACCAGAAAGGGGGGAAGCATGGCCCCCCTGGTACAGGGCCTGTCTACAAGATTGGTTTGCCTTTATTTGTTTTTCTCCTTTTTAACTTCGCCTTGCAATATAAATCAGTGCAGAGTTTTAATAATTTTAAAGAACTTCAATTTGTTTATTATATCCTCAGGTTTTCAAATTTCAAACAAGCCAACCGCACAACAAATTAAAAAAATATAAATATTATTATACTTTAAACTTTTTACAAATAAAATTTTTAAAATAATTTAAAATATTTTTGGCTAACAATTATAACAAATAATAATCAAAATCAGAATACAGAACCAAAACTCAACTTGTAACTTTTATAAATTTAACTTGCCTAAAAAAATAAATCATCCAAAAAAACTGATTTGCCTTTATTTGCTTGTCTTTAATCAGATTTCACATACAAGAACAAAATATTTGATGTTATTTATATAAAATTTGCAGAACCAAACTCTTCCATTTGATTCATGTTGTTCCCTCTTCCAATTCAAACTAGTGCAAAGTTTTTAATAATACAGACCTGTGCACTCCCCCCCCCCCCCGGGTTAAAACGGGGGGGACTTTTTTAAAACGGGGGGCAAGCAGGGGGAAAGAAAAAAAAAGAGAAAAAAGAGAAAAAAAGAAGGGAAAAGAGAAAAAAGGGACAAAAAAAGCGAAAATAAGGTAAAAATAGGTCTAAAATGGCTTCAAATACATTGAAATAGGCTAAAAACTGCAAAAAATTCGCGATGATGGCGTCATCATATGTCAAAAATGGCGTCATAAATTTTAGGGTACTTTTTCATTTTTTGGCGGCGGGGGGGGAACAAATCCTCCAATAAAACGGGGGGCATTTCCAGACCGTGCACAGGTCTGATAATATATAATTTTAAAGCGCATCAGTTTGTTTCTTACTTCTCAGATTTTCCACTTTTTACAAGCCAACCGCACAAAAAATTAAACAAATTATAAATAATAAAACTTTTTATAAAATGTTTTTTTTTAAATAATTAAAACAATATAAAATATTTGCAGCAAACAAATAATAAGTGGAGGAAACCTTTATTATTTCAAATTGACAAAATAAATCAAATAAAGGAAACTTTGTATAATAATATATTAATAATAGGTTAAATAAAATTTTAACACAATAATAAATATGGTACAGATTCCAAAATAACAGGGACGTAGCCAGAGTTTCATTTTGGGGGGGGGATTGTAGTACAAAAAAAATTTCAGAGGGGGCTCCGCCCCCGCCCCCCCCTCCTCCCAAAATTTTAGGGGGGGGGGGGCGGAGCCCCCCCCCCCCCCCCTTAATTTTTAAAAAAAGTTAAAAAAAAGGGATAAACGTAGATAAAGCTGTATAATACATTGTTTTTGGCCTAATAACCTATTATCTAATGTTTTCATCGGTAAAAACATGTTTTCTTAGTTAAAAATTACATAAGCACACATTGGCAGAGCCTGGATTTTACAAAAAAAAAATTTAGAGACGTTAGTTTCAGACCCCTTGGCTAAACCCACATTGTAAACCAAAGCACATGAGCAGCATCTCGGCTCCATGTTTTCTAGGGTACCTACCTATATGAAAAAAATCCGAGCCAATGCTATAGGCGGCTGGAAAATTTAGGAGGGGGGAGGTACATAAATCAACCAATATGATTGTTTGTTTTGCTTTCTGTGTAGTACTTATTACTTATAAAAATATTGTACTAACTTTGAAATAACATTAGCATTAGGCAAGATAAATAGCGAGATATATGTATGTATACTATAGAAAGTGACCGCTGAGCGAAGCGAAGCGGAACAAATTTTTGGTTTTTGGGGGTCCATTGGGGTACTAAAATTATTTTAAAGTTTGGCGCCGAGCGATTAGCGAGGCGCTAGAAAATTTTGAATTTTTAGCCTCTGAAAACCCCCAAATTTTACTATCTGGCGACCGTTTTGGGGGGGGGGGGGGGCCCCCCCCCCCCCCCGCCCAACCACTATCCTTATTTTTCCTCCTGGCCAACCTTTGGGGGGGGCGGCCGCCCCCCTCCCGCCCCCCTGGCTACGTCCCTGCACAATAATTGTTTAAATTAATCATTTTTGACAGCTAATTAAAAGCTTAATAATAGGTTTTTTGACAAAAACTAAAATCAAAAGTCGTTATTTTTTGATAATTTTTACATTTTCAATGGTTTTGAGAAAAAATTTTAAAAAAATTTGGCAAAAACTCTCGGGGGAAAACCCCTGAAATAAAAATTTTGAGTCTAAAGTAAGGGTGGGGTGGACGGTCAAATTTGAGTCAAAAGTAAGAGCCAAAATGATGGACATTTAATATATAACAATATGAACAAAATTGTACACTTATCATTTATCAAGCAGAAAGCAAAACAAAAGGTAATTTTTGCAATGTATTAATTTGGTGAAAAATCGCAAAAATCACGCACATTCAAGGCATCATAAAAAAATTCAGCCAACCGATTTTGCTTAAATTTTTAGAAAAAAACTCAAAAAAATATGTTCTAACAGCATACCAAGTGGCGTTTCTTACCTTGAAAAAAATTTTTTTTTCTAACCTTTTGAAAAGAAACCCAAGAGTTTGAGCTATGTACCGATTAAGTCACCAGGGGCGTAGCCAGGATTTTGGAAAGGGGGGGTTGTACTCCATACAAATTTTTTGAAAGGGGAGGGGTTGTAGGTCTTTGTACTCCAAATTTTTAAAATACCGTAAAAAAGACATTAAAAAGGATACAAAATTTTGCGCTTTGCGCTAAGTGATTCTTTTTGCTATTATTTGCATTGTTTTTTTAAGTTAAACTTAAAAAATTTTAGGTTTAAAAAGGCATAGCATTAAAAATCGTGCGACAGCCCAAAAAAATTTTAAAAAATTGTCTTTGAAATTAATTAAAAACCACTTAAAAGCTGTAAAAAGGTATATAAGTGTTGAGCGCTGAGCAGAGTGAAGCGCGAGAAAATTTTTTGAAATTTGTTCTCTTAGGACTCTCAAATTTTTTTACCTCAGCCAGCCCAAAAAGGTGGGGTTACAACCCCCCATAACCCCCCTGGCTACGCCTTTGTAAGTCACGTACATATTCTACCCCCATTGTGGAGATATAACCTTTCAAAGTTTGAGTTTTGTCGCCAGTCCGCGTTTGAGTTTTGTCGTCAGTCCGCATCATTTTTGTATAGACTATAGTTTTTTAATGTACATTTTTCTGTGGTTATAAATTGTGGACAAGCTGCATCGGCTGTCAATTGCTAATTTACACCACACAGACAAAAATTTTGGGACTTGGGTGAGCAGTAGTGAGGTAAAACATTATTTTATTGTAGGCACTTCCAAAATTTTAAGAATATTTTTATGTGCCAAAAAGAAAGCAGTATAAAAGGTTTTAGTATAAAAATTGCAAAAACCTATAAAGTTATGTTTTCCAAGCTTGCTTAAATGCTCCATCAGAAATTTTATCTTATGAACTAAAATTGTTTACAGCAATAATGGAATAAACTTAATTGCAGTAGGTGAAGCAATAGCTATAATAAGGTAATGCAATGCAATATGGTTACGCTATAACTACAGGCTGTACAAGATGATTTAATGCCCATCAAAATCCATCACATCAAACTTAACTTCTGTTGTCTGGGGTCTCCTTCTCTAAGGGGGTCCTTTTAAAAAGTGCCAAAATTAAATGCACTTTTTTCCCAAATTTTGCTCATTTTGATACCATTTGGCATTTTAGCTGTAACTTTTTGCCAGTAACACGTTGAACAACAAGTAGAAGCTAAAATTAAAGAAAACTGTGTGGAAATAATGATAGGTTTTTAAATTTTTGAAAGTGATGATTTTTGACTGAGAAACAATTGATTGTTTGTAAAATGCCAAAATTAAATGCATACATTTAATTAAGTAAAAAAACAACTTTTGTACAGTGAAGCAGACCTGTGCACGGTCTGGAAATGCCCCCTTGTTTTATTGGAGGATTTGCCCCCCCTCCCTCGTTTTATTGCCCCCCCCCCGCCAAAAAATGAAAAAGTACCCTAAAATTATGACGCCATTTTTGACCTATGATGACACCATCATCGCAATTTTTTTGCAGTTTTAAGCCATTTCAGACCTATTTTTACCTTATTTTCGCTTTTTTTGTCCTTTTTTTTCTTTTCCCTTCTTTTTTTCTCTTTTTTTCCTTTTTTTCTCTTTTTTTTCTTTCCCCCTACTTGCCCCCCCATTTTATTGCCTCCCCCCATTTCACAAAAGTTGGCCCCCCCATGCCCCCCCGTGCCCCTCCCATTTTGGAATTTCGCCCCCCCCCCCCGTTTAAACCCCAGGAAGGGGGCAGTGCACAGGTCTGGTGAAGCTTTTGTGACACAATGCAGTATTGTGAAAGCTTCAAAATGAGCTATCAAACATGAAAATTGGGCCATACAGTGAAAAGTTACATCTAAAAAACAAAAAAGTGCCAAAATTAAATGCATTACTCTACCCAACCTCTAAACTTTGGAGAGGGGATGTCCCCAAAATTTTTTTGGATATACCTCAAATACCCCATTTTTAGCGTTTTTAGTACTGGGACCCCCCAAATTAAAGAGGGGGGGGGTGTGTCCACAGTACCCCTAAATTTTAGGGGGGGGGTGTTGGCTATAATCAGGATTTTTGGGGGGTATAACCCTTTTAACCCTGCCCACCTAAGGTGTTGTGTGTTGCCCCCCCCCTAGGATTCCCCTCTAAATTCAAGTTCAGATTTACCAGGAATAACCACCATAAGTAGGTAGCCTCTCAAATCTTAAAGGCAAAGGTTGTCCCAAAAGTTTTTTTTGGGTGTATATCTTAAAAACTGCATTTGTGCAGTTTTGAGGTTTTTTAGTGTTTTTTGGAAGATATTTTGAGGTATAACCCCCTTAAAATATATATTTTTAAATATTATATTTTTTTAGGAATATGAATATTGTTTTGTTTTAATAAGTTTTTACAAAATTTTAGTTAAAAAATACAACAAAATAAAATGTGAAATTTATTTTATATTTTATATCTAATTATAAAATCAGCATTAGGGTAGATAGGGATCTCTTCTCTAGTATTGCTTTGGAGCTTAGGGTAATGTAATTATTTTTGTTATTAAGTTTTTTTTTAAAATTAATTTAGGACCTTCTTTGAAAGTCCGCTGGCTTCATAATGAAAAAGAAATTCAAAATGGAGATGATGGCATAATTATAAGCCAGTCAGAAGGCATTTGCATTTTGACACTGAAAGCTCCTACTGCCAACAACAGTGGCACGTACCAGTGTGAGGCTTCAGATCCTTTTGGCCGAGCAACAAGTAGCACGTGCACTCTGGCGGTTGTTCGTAAGTTAAAAGAGTAATTTTTTATCATACAAATACAGACCTGTGTACGGTCTGGAAATGCCCACCTTCCGCTTTATTGGAGGATTTGCCACCTCTTGTTTTATTGCCCCCCTCCCCCTGCCAAAAAATGAAAAGTACCCTAAAATTATGATGCCATTTTTGACCTATAATTTTGCCAATGCCATCATTGTGAATTTTTTGTAGTTTTTAGCCTATTTCAATTTTAAGCCATTTTAGACCTATTTTGCTCTTTTTTTGTCCCTTTTTTCCCTTTTCCCGTCTTTTTTTCTCTTTTTTTCTTTTTTTTCTTTTTTTTCTTTCTCCCTCGCTTGCCCCCCCCGTTTTATTGCCCCTCTTGTTTCAAAAAAGTTGCCCCTGTGCCCCCTAATTGCCCCCCATAAAACCCCAGGGGGGCAGAGCACAGGTCTACAAATACTAAAATGCAAACCCAATTACAGACCTGTGCACAGTCTGGAAATGCCTCCCCATTTTATTGGAGGATTTCTCCCCTGTTTTATTGCCCCCCCACCAAAAAATGAAAAAGTGCCCTAAAATTATGATGCCATTTTTGACTTATGATCACGCCATCATCACAAATTTTTTGTAGTTTTTAGCCTATTTAATGTATTTTAAGGCATTTTAGACCTATTTTTTTATCTTATTTTCGCTTTTTTGTCCCTTTTTTCCTTTTTCCCTTCTTTTTTTCTCTTTTTTTCTCCTTTTTTTTCTTTTTTTCTTTCTCCCCTGCTTGCCTCCCCCCATTTTATTGCCCCCCCACTTCAAAAAAGTTGCACCTATGGGCCCCCCCCATTTTGGAAGTGCCCCCCCAATAAAACCCCGGGGGGGGGCAGTGCACAGGTCTGCAATTCATAAAAAGTATTTGAGTGTAAATATTGAAATATTTTTTATGAGTTGGCTTTGCTAATAACCCCTATAAATTAAAACTTTTGCTTGCAAAAGTTTTAATTTATAAGGGTTAATTGCAAATTTTTTTGTTTTTTTAGCAGCAAGTTTATATACTCATTATAAATCACTACCAACCTTTGATGGCTAAAGTTGAGGGTTTTATGGTAGGGTGGTGAAGTTTTCGGCAGTTAGAGGGATGGCATACCCTTAATTAGGTGGGCAGTTAGGGGCATAGATTTTTTTTGCAAGGAGACAGAAGGGTCTCCTCCTAGAGCCTAAATTTCAGACTTCCCCCTGGGGTCAAATCCATAGTTGAACAAAGAGGGGTAGGGTAGGGTCCACCCCCCCAACCTCGAAATCTTGGCCCCCCCCGAGAAAAAAAACCAGGGGGGCCCTTTGTCTCAAATTTTTGAACTTTTTACCCCTGACCCCCCTCTAGATTTTGAAATCTGACCCCCCTCCCCTCTTGAGAAAATTTTAAGTACTTTTTTTTATACTAAATTTTCTTTCAAAAATGTTGTTTTTTTAACACAAATTCATGTTTTTACACCATTTGTTTACCTAAATATCGCTTTTTATTCAATAAAATGTAGTCTTATCTTATAAAAAAAACTATTATTAAACATTTAATGGTTTAAAAGTATTGTTTCAAAAATTGGATTCCACCTGAACCCCCCTAGGTTTCAAAATCTTCCATCCCGGGTTGACCCCCCTAGAAAGCTAGGGAGGTTCGACCCCCCTAGGACCCCATACCTCCCCCCTATACTTATAGCAAGCTATAGCAAGCTTATACTGTGAACCACAGCCAATAACATGGATCTTAAGTTTGCTGGTCTCTTAACAAACATAACTGACAGGGGAGAATGGATTGATAATCAGGATTTTGTGATTTGAAAAATTGTGCTGCTGATCATGATATATGCAGATTTAAAGATAATCTTAATGGCTGCTGGTTACAAGACAAGACTTAAACTAGTTAAAATTTCTATGCTGATGGTGTAAAAGGCTTTGGTGAGGTCCAAATCTGCTACTATTGTTTATTTGGGTGGAGCTTTTTGGTTAAAGCCAGTTGCTTTTTGTTAATAAGTTGAAGAAGAGCAGTAGTTTTCAAATGTTTGAGTTTGAAGCCTTGCTGATCTGGATAGTCTTTTAGATTTTGGAGAAGAATCAGCTGGATTATTTTTTTCAAAAATTTTTATAGCTGGGCAGAGTAGTGAGATTGGTGGTCTGTAGGAAGTGGGTATGATGTGATACTTTCCAGGTTTGATAAATAGTATTATAGGAGCAGTTTTCCAGATTTTCAGACCTGTGCACTGCCTCTCCCCCCCTCGGGGTAATATAGTGGGGCAATTCCGAAATGGGGGGCAAGCAGGGGAGAAAAGAGAAAAAAAGGAGAAAAAAAAAAGAAAAAAAAGAAGGGAAAAGGGAAAAAATGGACAAAAATAAGGTAAAAATAGGTCTAAAATGGCTTAAAATACATTGTAATGTAATGGGCTAAAAACTGCGAAAAATTTGCAATGATGGCGTCATCATTGGTCAAAGTACTTTTTAATTTTTTGGAGGGGGAAGGGCAAATCCTCCAATAAAGCGGGGGGGGGAGGGCATTTCCACCAGACCATGCACAGGTTTGGATTTTAAGTATGCTATTTGATTTTACTGATAAGTTGAACTGATCAGTTAAAAATACTGTATACCAAGAAGAGAACCTTGGTGTTTAAGGTGAAAAAAGTTAGATTATCAAAAGCTTTGGAGTTGTTTATGTTTGTGGATTTTATAGCGTTTTCAACTTCTGTGGTTTTGATATTTTTAGGGGAACATCTAATTGCTTCCCTCCTCCCTTTTTTGGGTTTGGGTTTTGGGCCATTTCCATCTTTATATAACAAGTCCAGACCTGTGCATAGTGTGGAAATGCCCCCACACTCGCTTTATTGGAGGATTTGCCCTCCCCCCCTTTTATTGCCCATCCCCGCCGCCAAAAAATGGAAAAGTACCCTAAAATTATGACGCCATTTTTGACCTATGATAACGCCATCATTGCAATTTTTTGCAGTTTTTACCCTATTTCAATGTATTTTAAGCCATTTTAGACCTATTTTTACCTTATTTTCGCTTTTTGTCCTTTTTTACCTTTTCCCTTTTTTTTTTTCTCATTTTTTCTGTTTTTTTCCCCCTGCTTGCCTCTCCCCATTTTATTGCCCCCCCCCTGTTTTCAAAGAGTCTGCCCCCCTGTTTTAGAGTTGTTCCCCCAATAAAACCCAGGGGAGGGGGAGTCCACAAGGTCTGCATATCACTTAAGTGAGAACCACTCTGCTTACCAATAGAAGGACAAATACAACAACTTACCTACCAAAATAATTTGTTACAAAATTAAAAAAAAACTTTTTTATATACATGTTATATACTTTGTATCAGTATTATGCATATTTTGTTTTGTGGGTGTTATGTCATGTCACAATGTATTTCTTTGTGGTTGTAAACTTTTGCTGGTAATTAGAGAAGAAAACCAGATAACAGTAAACTAAGTTACTAAAGTATATGGTGCTTTTTGTTTACTCACTCCTAATAATAGGGGGTTTCAGCTATGGAGGACTTTGATCAGATCGCAGACATGCCAGATGACAGTGAGCGATTGAAAAGGGTCCCAAGCCAGAGAGAGGGGAATCCAGACACCGGGCGTGCTAGGGCTGAGCAGTTACGCTGCTATTAGGTCTGGGGATCAAGGTATGTTGTTAACCTTTGCACTGCAAAACATCTTTACCTAGAGGAGCCCTTTAAATATGAGATTCCAGACATACATGTGCAGGTTGGTCCAAAGTGGGGGGTTAAACCCCAAATTAGGGGGGGGGGGGTTAAAATCCAAGAAACACAAAATACCTATCATTTTATTCTGCAGTGCATTTTACCCATATCATTTTTAATTTTAAAGAAAAAAATAGGTAATAAACGATAATTTTAGGTCAAAAAGCCCTTTTTATTGCATTTTTAAGCTTGTTATTGTTTAAAACATTCATTTTGACCTCAAAACTTAAGTTTAAATTTTAAGTTTTAATTTTTTGACATTTAATAATGAGCAGAAAAACATGAATTTTGAAAATTTGATACAAAAACATAAATTTTTTTGGCTGAGGCCCTTTTTTTGAACTCAGGAATTATTTTTATCAAAACTGCATAAACATTTAAGTAAATAAAAACAGTGATCAAATATTTTTTTTTAATTTTAAAAATGTTTTTATTTGTTTTTTTTTATATTTGCTTTCTTGTCTCAATAATGAATTTTACATTCTTGTAAAATACATCATATAAAAATTAATTAATTTTTAAGCCGTTTTTATATGTTTTTGAAAGTTAAAACGCACTTTCTAAAATTTTTATTGATTTTAAGTGATTTTCAAGGTGTTTTTTTTAGAAAAAGCACCCAAATTTGTTCACAGTGTTTTTCCAAAAAAAAAGAACACCTTATTTAAAAAACTGGTGCGACTGAGCTAAGAACCATGGTGACCACATGAAAAAAGTCAGTGTTAATGGTTCAAGATGTTAATTTTTATGGATGTAGCTCAAAAAGGTTAACAAATACCGATATTTCAAACACAGCATTGGTGAACTCTGTTTGAAGAAAAAAAAAATTTAAAATTTTCAAAATGTCATATTTTTCATATTTTGAGGTAAAAATAGGTAAAAAACAACTTTTTCAAGTTAATTTTTTGTGTAGATTTCATTAAGACATATAAATTTGAGTTTTGATTTGTATTTAGAAAGATGTGGGGGTGTGTTTTTTGGAAAAAATGGGGTGTTTTTTGTTTTCACCTACCTATAATTATGTATAATATAATATTATCAGCAACAAATAAACTTGTATACTATTGAACTTGCTTGACTACTGAGCAAAAGCAAAGCAGAAGTTTTTTCCTTTTTGGTAGATTCCCATTCCAATTCCCAAAAAATTATTGCGCCATTATTGACTGATTATAATGTATCATTGCAAAATTTTTGCAGTTAGCCCATTTTAATGCATTCTTTAAGCCATTTTAAAACTATTTTCACTTAAGTTTTCCCTTCTTTATCCCTTTTTCTTCTCTCCTCTTTTTTTTCTTCTTTTTCTACTTTTTTTCTTTTTTTTTTCTTCTTTCTTCTCTCTGCTTGCCTCCCCATTTTTTATTGTCCCCCATTTTATTATGGTTTTTTTTACACAAAATACAATAAACTTCTTTCATTTTCCTATAAAATTATGTCATGTGTACATTACAATATAACACTAGTAAGTATAATAATTTATTATATTTATTTTATAATATAATATAATAAATATTTCTACAAATAATAATATTATATTAATTTTTTTATCTTAGAAAAAATGGCGGAGGAAGCGGCCAGAAAGAGGGGCACCCAGAAAAGAGTGGCCATCTGTCTGGCTTGGGAGGCCTGGCTGGGTTAAGGGGGAAAAAGAAAAAAGTAGAAAAAGACTATGCTCTGCTCATTCCACAAAAATGTAGGAATGTTTTTTTGAAAAGTTTATGTAAGAAAAAGAGGTAATAAGAGGGATAAACTTAAATCGTGAAAAATTAACAACTTTAGAAATGCGCTCTTTTGGAAATACAATAAGAACAGGGCATAGCCGAGGGCAAGGGCAGCTCTCTATGGAGAAAACAGTTATACTCAAAATTTTTTTGGGCAAAACTAGTCTTGAAACATAAATATCAAAACAATACCCACGCAGGCAGTGAAGAATACTCGATGGTCCGGGATGCTATTGGAGGATTTGCCCCCCCCCGCAAAAAAAAAAAAGAGGAAGAAAAAAAGGGATAAAAAGGGAAAACTAAGGAAAATAGTTTAAAGGCTTAAAATGCATTAAAATGGGCTAAGGCAAAAATTTGCAATGATACATTATAATCAGTCAATAATGGCGCAATAATTTTTGGGATTGGATGGGATCTCCAGGATTCTGCTTTGCTTTGCTCAATGTTTGTATTGGGAGAGACTCAAGCAAAAAGAACGTTCAGCTCCCAACTAAGAATCAAATACAAGTTTATTTGTTGCTATAATATTATATTATACATAATTATAGGTAGGTGAACAAAAAACACCCCATTTTTTCCAAAAAAAAACACCCCCACATCTTTCTAAAAATACAAATCAAAACTCAAATTTATATGTCTTAATGAAATCTACACAAAAAATTAACTTGAAAAAAGTTGTTTTTTACCTATTTTTTACCTCAAAATATGAAAAATATGACATTTTGAAAATTTTAAAGTTTTTTTTCTTAGCAACAGAGTTCACCAATGCTGTGTTTGAGAATATCGGTATTTGTTAACCTTTTGAGCTACATGAATAAAAATTAACATCCTAAACCATTAATACTCGCTCTTTTACGTGGTAACCAGGGTTCTTAGCCTAGTTGACCAGTTTTTTTTTTTAAAATAAGGTGTTCTTTTTTGGAAAAATGCTGTGAGCAAATTTGGGTGCTTTTTCTGAAAAAAAAACACCTGGAAAATCACTGAAAATTCAATATAAAAATTTTAGAAAGTGCGTTTTAACTTCAAAAAACATATAAAAACGGCTTAAAAATTAATTAATTTTTATATGATGTATTAACAAGTAATGTAAAATTCATTATTGAGACAAAAAAAGTAAAAAAAAAACAAAAAAAAAAAATTTTTAAAATTAAAAAAAATATTTGATCACTGTTTTTATTTACTTAAATGTTTATGCAGTTTTGATAAAAATAATTCCTGAGATTCAAAAAAGGGCCTGAGCCAAAAAAAATTTATGTTTTTGTATCAAGATTTCAAAATTCATGTTTTTTTCTGCTCATTATTAAATGTCAAAACATTAAAAACTTAAAATTTAAACTTAAGTTTTGAGGTCAAAATGAATGTTTTAAAAAATAACAAGCTTAAAAAATGCAATAAAAAGGGCTTTTTGACCTAAAATTATCGTTTATTACCTATTTTTTTCTTTATAAATCAAAAAACGATGTGGGTAAAATGCACTGCAGAATAAAATGATAGGTATTGTGTTTCTCGGATTTTAACCCCCCCCCCCCCCCTAATTTAGGGTTTAACCCCCCCACTCTGGACTAACCTGCACATGTATGTCTGGAATCTCATATTTAAAGGGTCTCTAGGGTAAAGATGTTTTGCAGTGCAAAGGTTAACAACATACCTTGATCCCAGACCTGATAGCAGCGTAACCTGCTCAGGCCCTAGCAGCCCGGTGTCTAGATTCCCTCTTCCTGGCTTGGGACCCTTTCAAATCGCTCCCTGTCATATCCGGCAGGTCTGCGAGATCTGATCAAAGTGCCCAAAGCTGAAAGTAGCCTATTATTAGGAGTGAGTAAACAAAAAAGCACCATATACTTTAGTACTTAGTTTACTGTTATCTGGTTTTCTTCCAATTACCAGCAAAAGTTTACAACGACAAAAGAATAATACATTGTGACATGACATAACACCCACAAAACAAAGTATGCATAATACTGATACAAAGTATATAACATGTATATAAAAAAGTTTTTTTTTTAATTTTTGTAACAAATTATTTGGTAGGTAAGTTGTTGTATTTGTGTTTATTGGTAAGCAAAGTGGTTGTCACTTAAGTGATATGCAGACCTGTGGACTGCCCCCTCCCCTGGGTTTTATTGGGGGAAGCAATTCTAAAACAGGAGGGCAACTTTTTTGAAACAGGGGGGGGGCAATAAAATGGGGAGAGGCAAGCAGGGGAGAAAAAAACAGAAAAAATGAGAAAAAAAGAAGGGAAAGAGAAAAAAAAAGACAAAAAGCAAAAATAAGGTAAAAATAGGTCTAAAATGGCTTAAAATACATTGAAATAGGGTAAAAACTGCAAAAAATTGCAATGATGGCGTTATCATAGGTCAAAAATGGCGTCATAATTTTAGGGTACTTTTCCATTTTTTTTTCGAGTCGGGGGGGTGGGCAATAAGAAAAGGGAAGGCAGAAAATGCTCCAATAAAGCGAGTGTGAGGTCATTTCCACACTATGCACAGGTCTGGACTTGTTATTTAGAATGGAAATGGCCCAAAACTTCAAAACCCAAAAAAGGGAGGAGGGAAGCAATTAGATGTTCCCCTGAGATTGTTAAAAACCCACAGAAGTTGAAAACGCTATAAAACCAGCAAAACGAAACAACTCCAAAGCTTTTGCATAATCTAACTTTTTTCACCTTAAACACCAAGGTTCTCTTCTTGGTCATACAGTATTTTTAACTGATCAGTTCAACTTATCAGTAAAATCAAATAGCATACTTAAAATCCCAAACTTCTGTTGCATGGTCTGGTGGAAATGCCCTTCCCCGCCGTTTTATTGGAGGATTTCCCTCCCCCCCTCCAAAAAATTAAAAAAGTACTTTGAGCCGATGATGACGCCATCATTGCAAATTTTGCAGTTTTTAGCCCATTACATTACAATGTATTTTAAGCCATTTTAGACCTATTTTTACCTTATTTTTGGTCCATTTTTCCCTTTCCCTTCTTTTTCTTCTTTTTTTCTCCTTTTTTTCTCTTTTCTCCCCTGCTTGCCCCCCTTCAATCCCCTGTGTTACCCAGAGGGGGGAGGCAGTGCACAGGTTTGAAAATCTGGAAAACTGTTCCTTATAATACTATTTATCAAACCTGGAAAGTATCACATCATACCCACTTCCTACAGACCACCAATCTCACTACTCTGCCCAGCTAAAAAATTTTTGAAAAAAATAATCCAGCTGATTCTTCTCCAAAATCTAAAAGACTATCCAGATCAGCAAGGCTTCAAACTCAAACATTTGAAAACTACTGCTCTTCTTCAACTTATTAACAAAAAGCAACTGGCTTTAACCAAAAAGCTCCCCCCAAATGAACAATAGTAGCAGATTTGGACCTCACCAAAGCCTTTTAGACCATCAGCATAGAAATTTTAACTAGTTTAAGTCTTGTCTTGTAACAAGCAGCCATTAAGATTATCTTTAAATCTGCATATATCATGATCAGCAGCACAATTTTTTCAAATCACAAAATTGCTGATTATCAATAAGCTACCCTGTCCAGTATGTTGTTTAGAGACCAGCAAACTTAAGATCCATGTTATTGGCTGTGGTTCACAGTATAAGCTTGCTATAGCTTGCTATAAGTATAGGGGAACTAAGGTGCCTAGGGGGTCGAACCTACTTAGCTTTCTGGGGTGGACCCGATGGAAGATTTTGAAACCTAGGGGTTCAGGTGGAATCCGAATTTTTTTGAAACAATACTTTTAAACCATTAAGTGTTTAATAATAGTTTTTTTTTATAAGATAAGACTACATTTTATTGAATAAAAAGCGATATTTAGGTAAACAAATGGTGTAAAAAACATGAATTTGTGTTAAAAAAAAAACAGAAAATTTTTGAAAGAAAATTTAATATTAAGAAAAAAGTACTTAAAATTTTCTCAAGAGAGGGAGGGGGTCAGATTTACTTTAAAATGTAGAGAGGGGTAAGAGGTAAAAAGTTCGAAAATTTGCAGAAAAGGGCCCCCCTTGATTTTTTTCTAGGAGGGGGGGGGAGGCGTCCAAAATTTCGAGGAGGTTGGGGGGGGTGAGACCCTACCCCTACCCTTCTTTGTGGTAGAACTATGGATTTGACCCCCAGGGGGAAGTCTGAAATTTAGGCTCTAGGAGGGACCCTTCTGTCTCCTTGCAAAAAAAATCTATGCCTAGCCTAGCAATAC
>JASAMX010032142.1:0-10316 GCA_030248175.1 Microlaimidae sp. YZB2_3 | reverse complement strand
TACTTCGTTCAGTTACGTATTGCTCTTATAGGCAAATACAATCTAGCTGACCTCCGTAACTCCATAATTGCCGTATTGAATCTACTAATTAACAACAAAATCGTTCAAAGTTTTTCACTGAAGCAAATTAATAATAAAGATCAAAACCTGCATTTTAATAATTATTTATCAAATTGTATAATTTGAAACTCAAATACAAATTTTTTAAGGGCTAAAGTTGGTTAATTTTTGTATATTTTGTGAAAAGCTAGAATTTAAAAAAATTGGGTTCTTATTTTTTTAACGTCATTACCGCACAATTTTATGGTCCCCTCATGTATGCATTCTAAATTTCGACGTCAGCCAGATATAATTCAACTATACATAATTAAAAAACAATAAGTTAAAAACTTTTAAAGTAGCTTTATATCTTATTATATTATTATTGTACATTTACAAAGGACACTAAAGTATTACACCAGTCCTATTCTATTCTGGTAAATTTTGTATTATTCTTGTAAGTAATACATTTTCAAACTAACAAAAAAATGCATATCAAAAGAAACTCCCATACCTTTTTATTGAACAAGTGTTGGTTTATTTTAAAAACTATACTAGAGGAATTAAATTTTACGTATATTAATTATTCAAATCATTTAGGACTCGGATGACAACAAAAAAACTCATAAAATGAATCTGAGAAAACCGGCCCTATTTTAGGTTTTTTAATATCTAAAAAATAAAAAAAAATAGTTATCTTTGATGTACAAACAGAAAAAATTTAGTAAAATGTGTGTTAAAATGTAAAAACCGTTGGTAAAAACAAACTATTATCAAATTATACTCTCTGTAAAACTTTACTCTTGTAAAAATTATACTCTCTATTTTGAATAGACAAAATTAATTAATCAAAAAATAAATATGGAAAACGAACAAAAACTATACGTAATATCTGTATATTCTAATGGCCTGCATGCATATGCATATGCAAAAAGCACTTGTGTTTTTTTAATTAGAAAAACATGCATTACATATGCATATCATTAGGATACCCAGGTTAACCATAAAGTTTGTTTTTTGTTTCGCATTCTGTTTTTTAATTGATTATATTTTATGTATGTATTATACATTTTATGTATGTATTATACATTTTTAGTTTAATTTTTTTGTAAACAAATTTCTCGATTAAGTATATTTGTGCAACTAGTCGCTTTTATATTTTCACTCTGAATTTTAAGGACTCTAAAATGGTCGGTAAAATTTGTATTTTGCGGCTATTATATTTAACTTCGTGCGAATCAAAGTAACAGGAGTAGTTGTTTAAAAATCGACTTAAAATAAGGGGCCTCTTGCCCAAGGGAACGTATCTTATCCAAAAAGGGCCCTTTATCTTATGCTGTTTGAAAAACTTAAGAGGCCTATAAGTGGATAAGGCACATACCTGAAGTTAAAGTATGCATTTTAGAAATATTGTTGAGCTTCTGATTTATAACTTTGCATAACTTAACCATTAAAAATTTTTTAAATGGGGTTTTATAATTCTAATTTATATTAAAATAACGTTTTTTTTAAAACTTAAGCCAATTATATTTAAACCCAAAACATTGAACCTAACGCAAAACATATAAAGCAACGTACTTTAAAATCTCTAAGTGCATTGACTAAATATATCTACACCGGTTTGTTTAACTATTTTTATTGAAACCTTTAACTGCTGCTTGTTTCAAATCTAACTATCAATAACATATTAGTTTTGCAAACAAGCTTTTCAGCAAGAACAAATGTACAACCATATGTACAACTGTACAGGCGTTGTGTTGATTTGCCGGACGTTGGTACTTGCTTGGAAGAAGGGCGGAGTCAAGCCAGACATATAGCTGGAAATTTAAAACCATTCAGCTTTGCTAAACTTAATAGCCCTTGGCGTTTCGCACCGAATTTCAGACTCCTCCTGATCGCTGCTCATTGGTGAAATATCAGGACACAGCAAGCCCCGACGGGCAAACTGGAAAGTACACCGACACCGTCCACCGACACCGACCACCTTTTATTGTTTCTAAGCCTAAGCAAAACCTAAAATTTAAATAAAATTACGGTAGAATTTGATAGGTGTCGGTGGACACGTGTTGTCTTTCCAGTTTGCCAACGTATTTACCTATAGCTGTTTTTACCTTATTTTTCATGTATGATTGGTGCTCATTTTCTTTAAAAGCATTAATATAGTGAATATATTGGCCAAAAATTCACAGGGACTCTAAATATATGTCAGACATTTTAATACTATATAAATCTTGGTGCAACTCAGCTAATTAATAGACTATTTTTGTTTATAACTCTTAATAAGTCCCATTTAAACTACTGAAAAGCAACAAGTTTTGTCTATTTAAACAAAAAGAAATGTAACCATATAGCAAAACGCTAAACAATAGTGACGTACAACAAATTTTTATGAGATATTTATTATTTACCATATAAAATATGTATGATATAAATTGGGTATTTTTGTCTATTTTAGCGAAAAACAGAAAAAAATTAAATTAAAAAAGTTACCTGCTGGTGTTGACTAAAGTTTTAAACTTATCTCAGTATTTAGGGTACGTACCTTATCTTTGAACAACCCAACTTAAGGTACCTACCTACCTTCGCGAAACGAAAATAGTTAAGTTCTACTAACTTAATGGGCCTCTTTAGTTAAGGGGCTCCTTATCTTTTTTGAACAACCCACTCTTAGCTAAGAAGGGGGCGTGGCGATTTAGTTAACGGCTTGATTGGAAAATTGGTTTTTTTCAGCGCTCATTGATCGAGTTAAGGTACATTGTAGAACTTCACAGTTTTTTTTTTTGACGACAGATCTTTTTGAATTACATCTTACTATACTTAGTTTGACCTGCTGATTTAATTTTTGACATTCATTTTTCTGTAAAAAAATGTTATCGTCCACAATCATCAAATAACATCAATAAAATACATGTCAAAAATACAAAACATTAATAAAGTTTATTACAAAAAATATTCTATTTTTTTCATTTTCTATTTATCGTATATTAAATAATAAAACATTTTTTTTAGTTAAAAAGCTAAAAATTAAAAAAAAAATTTTCGGCGTTAAAAGCATAGTCGAGCGGGTACTCGAACCCATGGATCCGAGGATTCCAGGGCGACGTACTAACCACTCGGCTACTAGGTCAAATGGGATTTATAATTAAAAGCACCTTTTAAAGGAATGGTTCAAAATGTAGTTTCTCGGCGTCAATTAACAAAAAATTAAACGAAAATTAAAAAAAATTGAACGAATTCGTTATTTTTAAACGAAAGTTTGGAAATAGTTAAATATAGGCTTTTACCATTTTTTTATTATAAACAAGTAAAAAAGGACTTCAGGATTTTTTTACTATATATTTTTGTAAAAAAAGTATTTTTTGCAATTTAAAAAAATCCTGAGATCATTTTGAACCCAAACCACCTCTGAAAGTTGCCCCCTATATTACCCTAATTTATTATAAAATTGCGCACAAAAATAACGAATCAATTTAAAAGGCCTTATTGTGGTTTTCAGAGGTAGAATCCATGGACATTTGTTGCGAACTGGACAAACTTTTCGGTGATGTTTTTATAACCACTGGATAGCATAGAGTCTTAACTTTTTACAGCAACCCACTTTTATGGGCCAAAAATTATTATTTATGATGATATGCGACTTGTAGTCCAAGTGGTCAAAACTGTGAAGTTCTACCTTAAGTCAAGTAAAAAAAATTGCATAAATATAGTTGACACGCAGCTGATCCGTCGTTTCGTATGATGTTTATTTCAGCAGTTTTTGCGCGGTCTTACAAAAAGAATTATTCTCTGTTTTTTTTTAGCAAAACTGGAAAAATTTTGACAAAAAAATTTTTGTTTGAGCTCTTATAATTTTTGAACGCGCCGCGATCAATATGCAAATATCCCGCGTTAAGGTCCTTGTATTTTTGGTTACTTCCTGAAAAAAAAACCTCCCAAAATTAAGGGCATTTTTTCAGCTAAATTTTTAACTTTTTACCATACAAATTCTTACGGCTGAAAGTTTTTGTGCAGATTGCCCATACCTTCCTAGGCTCAAAAATAAATAATTTGTTAGGAGTAACCTGTCTGGGTCGGGTATCCTGAGAGGTTAAAAGGGGTAAATTTTACGATTTTTGCTAAAATTCATTGTATGGCGGGGGGTAGCAAGTGCATGTTATGGCATCGTGCTCAAAAACTGTTTAGCCACTGGTTTGAGACCGGGGGAATTTATGCGGAATTTTAAGCTCTACATTTTGGTGGTAGTTACAAAAAATTTATATGCCCTAAGGCACTGCAATGGCTGACCCCTAAAAAAACTTTTAACACAACCCCTCTACATAGGCGAGTAATATATCATTTTAAAGCTCTTGGCGTGCTGATTTTAAAAATATAAAAAATATTGCTGTAAATAATCAGGTAACAAAAATAAGACCCCTTTGTACCCCCAAAATTAGTAAGGGGTGATTTTTTTTGTTTTTATTATTTATAAGCCGTGTTTATATTCGTTTGAAAGCTCTATGCGTGCTAATTTCAAAAATATTAATTTTAGGTTATTTTTTAGGGTTACCCGGTTACATACCCCCAAATACCCTTAAATTTGAAAAATGGTGATTTTGTCATTTTTTCATTTTAAGTGACGTGTTTATACTCATATAAAAACTCTCGACGCACTAATTTTAAAAATATATAGTTTATTAGATTTTGTTTAGTGGTTAACAAATTTTGCACCTCATCAAGGTAACCCACTAAAATTCTCAAGAGGTGATTTTATTATAATACCGCCATGTTTGTACTCATATCAAAACTCTCAAACGCTGATTTGAAAAAAAAATTTTAACTCGATTTACCAAATTCTTACCATTTTTACAACCCACAATGTACCCCAAAAATTTTTAGGGTGTCATTTTTATATATTTATTATAATACCGTCATGTTTGTACTCATATCAAAGCTTTCGACACGCTGATCTCAAAAATATTATTTTTAAATCGATTCACCCAATGGTTATCATTTTTACAACCCACAATGTACCCCCAAAAATTTTTAGGGGGTCATTTTTATATCTTTATTATAATACTGTCATGTTTGTGCTCATATCGAAGCTCTCGACACGCTGATGTCAAAAAAATATTTTTAACTCAATTCACCCAATGGTTACCATTTTTACAGCCTGTAATGTACCCCCAAAAGTTTTTAGGGGTACATTGTGGACACTCAGTAGGTTCATAATTCTGTTGAGATCTTTAACGCTGAACAACATTAGTTCAAATGAAAGGTTTTGACCATCGTGTTTTTTAACAGTTATAACAATTATTTTATAATTTTTTAAATCTTAAATAACTGAATGATAATTTTTGGAAATTGATAATAAACAAGTTCAAAAATATGGTTTTTTTAACTTATTAAGCATTAAAATCTACAGAGGAAATATTTAAGTATAAACAATACAAACTTTATACAATATGCGCGAACGCCATAAAATATAGAATTTGAAAATTCATTTAAAATAAATTAGTGAAGCGTTAAATTTTCTAACAAAGCCAGTGTCACCTGCCAGGAAAGTAATATTTTGAAAGCGCAGGATCCGTTATTTATGGCAACAGTATTTATTTAACGAAAATTGCTGGTAAATAATTTATTGGGTTGCTACTTGCTAGTAATCTATAATAATTATACTGCTACATGGCAAACCCTTGCGATGATATCCAATATTCAATAAAATTAGTTTTTTGTGTGTTTGTGCATTGCGCCTTCCCATAGTGTTTACAATAGTTAACTATATTGCCAGTTTTTAAAGAGCTCCCTTTCGGGCAGAGGCAGGTAAGTCTATGCCGGGACAGGGCATTACCAAAAACCAAGGGTTTTAAAGCCTTAACAAAAAAACTCAGTTCCGTTTTGGTTTTATAATACTTATTTGTGATGTTAAATTACGCAAATCCTCATGAAAAATTACGGAAGTTGGCATCGTGCCAAGCAATTATTTGCTCACGTTTTTTTCTCATAAATTTCCAGGTCCCGCGATGGGTTTAGTTTTTAATGCTGTTTATTTTATTTATTTCATCTGGGACAACTGACTTCCATAAATACCCGCATAGGCGCAATATTCTACCGGGCAGGGTTTAATTTAGGGAACCCGGCTCTGACCTTACCCAAATTTGGGGTAACAATGTAGAATATTCTTTGATGCGAATAGACTATAAATTAGAAAGTTAAGGCCGATATCTAAAATGAGTTGCTGGCTCAGTGGCGTGCCCAGGATTTCATTTGGGGGGCGGTTTGGAGGGAGGGATAAATACTAATCCTGAAGGGGGGTCTGGGGAGCGAGAGCCCCCCAGCGGGGTAATGGGCAGAGCCCCTTATCAGGGGGTCCAGGAGGCAGAATGCCACCTAAGGTAGAAAACTTTTAATTTAAGGCGCTAAAATACACTAGAAATTTTAATTTCAGATTATGTTTATTACAAAATTTAAGGTTTTTTATCCCTTTACATTTAAAAACGTGTAAATCGTTAATAAAAGGTTAATAGTAGTGTTTATAGTATAGTTTGATTTAATATATATGCCTTCACTATTGAACGGCATAATCGATTTGAAATCGAAAATCTAAGATAAATTGTCAATATAAACTACCCGCGACGCGGGGAAAATTTCGATTTTTGACTATTAATATGCTTTAGGAAAGCATTAGGAAAGTTTCTGCATTAATATTAAAGAAAATGCATTCTCTCCCAATATTAAAAAAAAAAGGTGGAAAAAATGGCTAAATTTGGGAGAGGGCGGCGGGCCCCCCCCCCCCCCCCCCGCCCCCCGGACCGCCCTTTTCTCTCCTTTCCATATATTACTCCTATTTTTTTTAAATTCAAATTAAAAAAGAAATCAATTTTTATTAAAATTCTATGCTAATTTTTGGGAAAAAACTTTCTCCGCTAAATTACGGTATAAAACAACAAAAATCTATAGCGGAAGCTCTATAAATAACCACCAAAATCCGGCTTCGCCGGATTTCGGAGGAGGACCCGCTTTGTTTATCTGAAACCCGCGCGGCCTGGATTTGGGGGCCTGTTTTTTTGCGTTTGAGCGGAGGGAAATAGCTTCGCTTGATGGGGCGATGTTCGCCCCCCCCCCGCCCCCCTGGACACGCCACTGTGCTGGCTCACTTTCAAACATATATTAATCCTAGTTTTTTTTAAATTAAATTAAAAAAGAAATCAATTTTTATTTAAATTCTATGCTAATTGTTTTTGAGAAAAAACTTTTTTCTCCGCTAAAATTACGGTATAAAACTAACGAAAATCTATTGCGGAAGCTCTATAAATAACCACCATAATCCAGTTTGCTAGATTCAAAAGGAAGACGGAAATAAATTCCAATCCCTGCTTTTGTTTATACTCGTTATAACCCGCGAACGTCGCATATAACAATGAAATTAAAGGAAATTTTCGGGAGGCCTGTAGTTTATCATAATATACTTTGCCAGTTTGAAAAGCGGAGGGAAATAAAGCTAATCGCATTGATTAAGGGGCGAATGTTATTCGCACCAAATCCAACCGCCCTATAACCCGTCCGCGGTTCAATAATTGCCCTTAATCTATACTAACCGCTTGCTCTTACGACACGATGCACACGATGTCTATATTTCTGTTGTTTTTTTTTTAATTATAAAAATAACCCGTTTTTTTAAACGGGAATTATGAATGGACTTTTTAAAGGGACAAAAAAAAATAATCCGTGAAGAGTTATTTGTTTTCGCGTGAAGCTGGATTTATTTGAGCGAAACTCAATGAAGTTTCCGTTTTTTTTTTAAATCTGAATAAAACGGGGTCCATTCTGTCAATTATGTAAATATACACCCAGAAAAACCGGTAAAAATAAAATATCACAAAAACAAAATATGAAAAACGGACACAAACCTTGCTAACATTTAATATTATATTACTAATATATTACTATACTGTTATATTACTTATATTACAAACAAACATAACAAATCAATTATTGATTTGATATAGGCATTATATACATTATTTTTACAAAATAAAATAAAGCAAATGGGTCTTGAAAAATGCGGAGAAAATTATTTGCCAGACGTTTATAACTGACACGGGCTACTTGTATTTTAGAATTCGTGTGTTTGAACCGCGTATAATACATATAAAAAGTGGCACTTTAATTTAAGTGCAATGATTAAATATATTTGCATCCGTTTATTGATCAAGTTGTTGAACAAAAAAAATTTTATTATTCTGAAATAATGTACTGCCAAAATATTATTATTATTATGCCAAAATATTATTGTATGAAACGTAAATAATAAAGTAAAAAAATTAACGATAAAAGATGACAAAATTAAATTTTTAAGAAAATTTTCAAAATTTTAATCAAAAAATTGCCGAAATTGCGAATTTATTTAAAAAATGATCAAGAAAACTAACCATTACTCGGAACTTAAAAAATTTAACAAAATTGTTTCAAAAGCGGATGATTCTGGAACAAAAAATGTACGTACGGAAACAAACAAAAACAAACTTTTGCGTATTGAAATGGTCGAAGCAAAAAAAAAAAGATTTCGAAAACGCAAGGACTTTTCGGAAAAAGCAAAAGTAATTTAGAAAGAAATCTCGTTGTCACTTATAAAACGGCACAACCCAAATAAAACTACGAGGTTCGTTCCACAAATATATTTATCCGTTTATTCCATTGATAAAATTTTGATGATTAGTAAAAGCATAACAACAATTTTTAAGAAAACATTCTGTTTCTGAAGGGATATATACACTCGCGATATCCCATGGGACAAAGTTTTTTTCCAAGTCAGAATTGCAAATTTATTTGAGAAAATCAATTATGACTAGTCTTGGGATTTGTTATATAAAAATCTTTTTTTATAAATTATAAAACAAAATCAAAACGTTATTATTTTCTTAATACATATTATCAAGAATTAAATCATTCGCAGAGTTTCAAAAATTGTTTACTGACATGTTTTTGTAAAAAAATTTTAAAACATTTTATGAGTAAAACATTAAAGTAAAGTTCTACTCCGTAGTTCACTTAGGGTATTTAATTACGTTTACACAGAAAACCCGAACAAAAAGCAATATAAGAATAAATTAATACCATTTTTTAAAATTATACAAAAATTGAATGTCAAACATAATAATACGTTTAACATTTAATTCTTGCACAATTTTCATCGTTAAAAGAATCACCAATTTATGTTACTTTAATATATTTTTTATTATTGGAGAGAAAAGTTTTTAAATCATATTATTGTTTTTAAGTTTGATCTTTAAAGTTACAATAAAAGTGTAATCACGATAGTCAAATCCTACGTATTTAAACAGAAGTTGCTCAGTGTTAAATATTTTTACAGAGTTATCACGTTATAGACTCACTTTTAGCCAATTAGCGCTTAGGAAAAAATGTAGACCTCTCATTTATTGGAGATCCTTTTTCCCTAAGCGCTATTTGGTTAAAATAGCTCCACATATGACGTGATCAAGAATACTATTAGGCATATACTTTTAAAATACTACTTTTTAAACACTGTATCATTCGCTTGTGATTTAAAAAAACATCTTAATTTGATTAAAAATTTAAAACACTTTAAATGGGTCATAGAACACATTCTATCAAACCATTTTTTGTAAAGTTTATACAACATAAAAATTTTATGTATAGATTTTATGTATATATTGGCATCTTGCACTGTAACTGGTTACACACATATAGTATGGAAAAACTAACATTGTTGCCTGTGGGGAAAATACCCTAATACGGCAAATTTTTTAAAGGAACGGAGCGGTGAAGGGAGCGTTGAAAAGAAGGCGGAATAAAAGCGAAGATTTAAAAAGGACCAAACTTTTTTTAAAATGAAACAACTTTTAATAAAAACATATAGGAAAAACTAATGTATGTATTTAATATTAATTTAAAATGCAATCATCTAAACGGTAAAGAATAAATTTTGCTAATGTATGTGTATCTCCCCCTAAATTATACTCCGCATTACTTCCCTATTTCATCTCCCGCAACAACGCTGCATATTCAGTTGTTTTTTTTTGCCGGACGGGGGAGGGGAGGGGGGAATGGAATGGGAGAGTAATGCAGGAGTATAATTTTGGGGAATATATACTTTTTATTAACAAAATTTATGCTTTACCGTTTACATTATTAATTTTAAATTAATGTTAATTACAAGCATTACTTTTCGTATGTTTTTAATAAAAGTTGTTTCATTTAAGAAAAAGGTTACATCTATTTTAAATCTTCGCTTTTATTCCACCTTCTTTTTGCCCCTT
>JASAMX010032141.1:0-30646 GCA_030248175.1 Microlaimidae sp. YZB2_3 | reverse complement strand
AATTCTCTACTTTTATGATTTAAGATCGATGGAGCCTTGGGAACTTGGAGCTGGAACTTGGAGCCAAAAATAGAGAACTTGGAGCCGCATGTGGGAAACTTGGAGCCAAAAATAGAGAGCTTGGAGCCAAAAATAAAAATAGCTAAAGCGTGTACCTAAGCCTAAGCGAAGCCTAAATCTAACTACAAACCAATTTTTTCTTGAAGGCTCCAAGTTTCATTTTTCGAGGCTCCAAGTTACCAAAAATTTCCGATGGCTCCAAGTTCCTTGCTTATAGCTCTAAGGACCCCGTAACACTTTTATGCTCTTGTTGATATCGAATACTTCTGTTTTTTAAGTCTTGCTATTTTTGTTATTCCAGTGCAAAATTTGCAAAATTTCTAAACTTAAAAATCAGTGGAGGTTTAAACTTTTTGTAATAGTAGCCGAAGTTAAGGCGCGTGCCATTAACTTCGGCCACCTAGAAAAAACTGGCTATAAGTATTGCTAAAACAAACGATAAATATATTTAAAGGTTGCAAATTTATCCTTAGGTATTGTTCTTGGTACATATAACTTAATTTTTTTCCGTTTGCAAACTTTTATAGCTATTAGCAAGACTTTAAATAATTATTTCAATACCTTAAAAAACACAAGTTTTAACAACACGTTTTTTGTTGAGTTTTTTTTTGGGGTGAAAAAATATTTCAACCTAAAATGGCTTTTGTTACACACAGTCAACTTTAAAAAAACCTGGTAAAAATTTTATTCCACTCCAATGAGTTTTTTATGTTTTTAACCTAAAAATAACAAAAAAACAAAAAAAACGTTTTAATTTTGGCCACCTTTAAGGTTTAAAAAAACAAAAACAAAAGCCAAAAACACAAAAAACCGATTAAAAAAACTAAAATTATCAATTTTAAAGGTAAAGAAGACGTTAAAAAAGTTAAGGAGTGATATAATTCCACACCAAGTCTAGCCTATTCTTGATTTTTCATATCTGACTGCATTCCTCTTCCAAGAAAATAACCTGAGTTTTTTTTACTGCATTTCAATAATCTTTGAGAAACTCCTATATCGGTTTATTGATAGTTCAAACCTAGCCAATTGGAAGTTGGATTACTTCATCCCGCACAGATGTTTATTACGTAATTCTTATGAATGCATCCATCCGCCAAAGGAAATAACCTGACATTTTTACTGTGTTTTAATTTACTTTCACAAATTTTTGAAACATTAGTAATCTATACCGTGGTAAGTGGTGTGTTGGGTGGAGAAACCCCATTGACATTGATATTTACTATATTTACTTAAATAAAAAATAAAAAAATGTTTAAAAAACTTTTTAAAGTGTTAAATTGAATAATTAAAAAACTGCAAAAAATCAGGGCTAGTTTAACAAAATGAAAAATTTTATTATTTTTTATAAATAAAATGATATTTTAAAAACCTATTTTATTTGATAATATAAATTGATTTTTTAAACTATGAAAAAAAAACAAACTGTAAAGCTGTAAATTAAAATATTTTTGGCACTGTTTTGGCTAAAAAACAACGATTTTCGTTTCATATTCGTACGCCCTCCTGAAGAAACATTACAAAAAAAAAAACGTTGTGATTAATTCGTAAAAAAATTTGCAAAGAAATCAATGTTGTACAGTGCAGCTCATGTGTATCCCTTATTAACATAAATATCAACATTTTTGCGTATAAAAGTCTGTCTACGTGCATTGAGCGTTGTGATATATACGCGGAGACGCCTCTCCACCTCCAAAATTATTTTCTCAGAAGCCAAAGCTCCGCTCTAAATAATTCTGGGAATTTGGAATTGGAAACAGCATGCAGGTCAAAATTCATTGTTCTAAACGGAAGTAATCCCGCGTGTATACACATTTATTTGTTAACAAGAATAAACAATTTATAGCAAGACTTAAAAAACAGAAGTATTCGATATCAACAAGAGCATAAAAGTGGTACGGGGTCTTTAGAGCCACAAGTAAGGAACTTGGAGCCATTAGAAATTTTTGGGAACATGGAGCCACGAGCAATGGGAACTTGAAGCCTTCAAGAAAAAATTGGTTTGGGGTTAGATTTAGGTTTCGCTTAGGCTTAGGTAAATGTTTTAGCAATTTTTATTTTCAAACACAAGTCCCCTACTTACGGCTCCAAGTTCCCCACTTACGGCTCCAAGTTCCCTATTTTTGGCTCCAAATTTCAGCTTCAAGTTCCCAAGGCTCCATCGACCCTAAATCATAAAAGTAGAGAATTTCCAACTGTGTGTTAAACAATTGTTCTAATTTTATGCTTAGCAATCTGCAAGTATATTTTTCATCAAGCAGAAATAAAGTTTGTAAACACAAAACTCCTTCATGAAATTTTTCTAAATAATACACTATCGAATACTTCAAATTATTTATACCGGCAACAGTGCTGTGCTGACACAGGGTTTTAGGCGGTAATATGAAATATTCATGTAGCCAGCCCACCTCTTCTATAAAAAAATATTCCACGTAATAACATAAAAAATAGTTAAAACTTCAGAAATGGATCAGAAACTCAAGAATATTTCACAGCATTACGTTAAAAAAACCTCATCTAATAATTTTACGTTCGCAGGTCAGCTGCAGTTCGTAGTTTGCAAATTAAAAAATTGTAAAACCAAAGTTTATAGCAGAAATTTTTCTACATAATACTGTTGAACAATTCAAATTTTCAAAATATTTCATGTTTTAACATGTAAAAAATTGTAAATCGGATTTAACAAAAAACGTTGAATATTTGACAACATTCAATGAAAAAAAATCTCATTAAATAGTTTTACGTTCGCAGTTTTTTATTTGCGAATTTCCGGTTAGCATTCAAAATAATCTACGTATTACGTAGAAAAATTCATATTCAGGCTATTCCAAAAACTGTAGACTATTCCACAGGTTGTAGCAGATTTTTTTCTATGATGAAAAATCTACACTATAAAATTATTATAATCTATAGTCTATACAAAAATGATGCGGACTGGCGACAAAACTCGAACTTTGAAATGTTATATATCCATAACGGAGTTCAGAATATGTGCGGGACTTATATGCAAGCATAGCTTAGACTCTTGGCTATCTTTTGAAAAGGTTAGGAAAAAATGTTTCTCGATGACGTCATCACTACAGCCGATGCGGTGAAAAAAACCTGGTCCCAAAAAAACAAAACCTTTTTATTAGTACGAGATAAGAAACGCGGCTTGGTATGCTGTTAAAACATACTTTTCTGAGTTTTTTCTGAAAGTTTGAGCGAATTCGGCTCGCTCAATTTTTTTTATGATGCGTTAAATGCACGCGGTTTTCGCGATTTTGCGCCAATTTTGACCGCGCTAATACACTGTTATAATTATTTATTTTGTTTTGCTTCCTGCTCGAAGTGTGTACGATATTGATCATATTGTTATATATTAAATGTCCGCCAATTTTTTTCTCGTTCCTACACAATAAAAATTTTTTTTAGGTATGGACCCCCAAAATTTTTTTGGGGTTCCAAAAAAATGACCTTTTTTGTTTTTGATGTTTTGTTTACAAAACTGCCAAAAATGTATTCTAGGCGCCACAAGCAATCTTTTAAGCATTCGTTTGTGCAAAAAAACCCATTATTGAGCTTATAATAAGCCTATGAACTTTGGGTTGGGCCAATTTGGCATTTTTGGTGATTTTAATGGTTAATGCACGCCACGGCAAAGCTGTAACACATTTCTTTTAAAAATTCGAAATTTCATGTAAAAGACAGCTAAAAAATTATTATGACTTCGTTTTTTATTGTTTCATGCCGCTTTGTAATGTAACTACACCACTGTTTTGCTTGGGTATTTTTTGGATTTTTTTATAAATGCTGCTATGCGTTTCACTGCGATTTACTTTTAAATTTGTGTGCTTCTTTGCTACTTTGCATCTTGGTAATGCAGGCCGCGCCCGCTGTTGCAATTTCACTTGCCTCCCAGGAATTTTTTCAATTCCCCTGTTCTCTCCGCAGCGTTCAGTTATTGCACTATGGAAGTAAAAAATCAATATGTAATTCTTCCCGCATTCAAAGGCCTCCACTTACAACTTACATGGACATTTCTATACTGGATAGCGCGTTTTCACAAAAGGGGCCCCATGGATTTTGGAACTTAAAAAATTTTTTGACTCAGAATTGGCTTAAACTTATTGGAAAGAGTAATTAGGCAATGTAAATCCAAAATATCATAATTTTTGAAAAAATGAACATGGACATATTTATACTGGACAACGTTTTTTTTCATTAAAAAAAGGAATTACCTTGCTCACCAACCACAAAAGGGATTGGGCTAAATGAGATATGATTGCAAAACTTACGGTCCGGAGAATGTCATAAAGAGGTTGAAATTTAGAGAAAAAAAAACTGCATGGACATTTTTAGCCTGGACAAAACATTTTCACAAAAAGGGGAAACCTATGGATTTTGAAAAGTGAAAATTTTTTGTCTTTGAATTGGCTCGAACTTATTGGAAAGAGTAATTAGGCAATATAAAACCAAAATGTCATGTTTTTTGGTAGGATTAACATGGACATCTTAATGCTGGACATCGTTTTTTCACTAAAAAGAGGAACGACCTTCCTCCCCAACCAGCAAAAGGATTGGGCTAAATGAGATATAGTTGCAAAGCTTACAGACAGGGGAATGTCATAAAGGGATTGAAATTAAAAAAAAAATTGCATGGACATCTTTTGGTTGGATAACACATTTTCACAAAAACAGGGCCCTATGGTCTTTGGAAGTTGAAAAAAATTTGATCTTCAAATTGGCTCAAACTTATTAGTAAGAACAATTTGCCAATTTAAAGCCAGAATATCATGTTTTTGGAAAAATGAACATGGACATCTTTATGATGGACAAGGTTTTTTGACTAAAAGGGGCAACAAACTTTCTACTTAACCACAAAAAGGATTGGGCTAAATGAGATATCATTGCAAAGCTTACAGTCTGGAAAATGTCATAAATGGGTTGAAATTTAAAAAAAAATAACATGGGCATCGTTATACTGGACAACATATTATTACCAAAGAAAGGTTGGGAAAACTTCATAAAATAACTGCCATCCTTTGGTGTTTTTAGCAAAAAAATCGCGGTTGTTTTGTCAGGAAAAGCAATATTTTGACAAATACTGCACCAATCTTAACGATCAAGCTATCAAATCAAAAGTGAAAAGTAGTTGTTTTTTGAGCGCTTAATTTGTAATGTAAATCTTCATACCCATTGAGCAATCTTTCACGTACAGAATTGTCATTTTTTGGGGGTCATAACTCATGAACCACTGGAGATATTTTTTTTAAAAAAATTTTGTGGGCTATTGGGGCAAGCTTTTCACAAAAAATATCAAAATCAAAGACAAAAAGTTTTAGGGCCCTGTTTTTGGGAAAATGTGTTATCCAACCAAAAGATGTCCATGCAATTTTTTTTTTAATTTCAATCCCTTTTTGACATTCCCCTGTCTGTAAGCTTTGCAATGATATCTCATTTAGCCGAATAGCTTTGCCATGTAATTTTACCAAAAACAGACTATTATGTTATAAAGTTAAAACGAAATCATAGAATTTCATTGTTTTAGTTGGTGTTTTTGTCAAAATTTTTATTTCGCACACGTCTTGTGGCGTGCATTAACCATTAAAATCACCAAAAATGCCAAATTGGCCCAACCCAAAGTTCATAGGCTTATTATAAGCTCAATAATGGGGTTTTTTTGCACAAACGAATGCTTAAAAGATTGCTTGTGGCGCCTAGAATACATTTTTGGCAGTTTTGTAAACAAAACATCAAAAACAAAAAAGGTCATTTTTTTTGGAACCCCAAAAAAATTTTGGGGGTCCATACTTGAAAAAAATTTTTATTGTGTAGGAACGAGAAAAAAATTGGCGGACATTTAATATATAACAATATGATCAATATCGTACACACTTCGAGCAGGAAGCAAAACAAAATAAATAATTCCGACAGTGTATTAGCGCGGTCAAAATTGGCGCAAAATCGCGAAAACCGCGCGCATTTAACGCATCATAAAAAAAAATTGAGCGAGCCGAATTCGCTCAAACTTTCAGAAAAAACTCAGAAAAGTATGTTTTAACAGCATACCAAGCCGCGTTTCTTATCTCGTACTAATAAAAAAGTTTTGTTTTTTTTGGGACCAGGTTTTTTTCACCGCATCGGCTGTAGTGATGACGTCATCGAGAAACATTTTTTCCTAACCTTTTCAAAAGATAGCCAAGAGTCTAAGCTATGCTTGCATATATGTACCGCACATATTCTAAACTCCGTTATGGATATATAACATTTCAAAGTTCGAGTTTTGTCGCCAGTCCGCATCATTTTTGTATAGACTATAGATACAATTAAAACAACTGTTTAACACACAGTCGGACATTCTCTATTCTTAAGCCCGTTTCACACTGAGGTGGCAATGCCACCAGTGGGAATGCCACCGCCACCGGTGGGAAGGCCACCGGTGGCATTGCCACCGCTAGGTTCACACTGGGGTGGCATTGCCACCGCTAAAGAGCATTTCTTTCGCGTGTAGAGCTAAGAAAATGTCGATAACTTTTTTTTACTTTTTACTCTTTTTTTTTTACTTTTTACTCTTTTTTTTACTTTTTACTCTTTTTCATTATTTCCCAGCTGTTTGCCTGGTTAATTCTGTCCTCCGGACGGTTCCGAACTGGATCAAAAGTTCATCCGAATCAGTAGCTATATTTTTATTTCTAAAAGGTGGTCGAAGAAACATTAACGAACTTAAAAGATTTCTTTTTAATTAATATAGGTAAAAGATTTTGTTTTTAGATTTTTTTAATAATCCTGCTTTTAGATTGTTTACTTTTTTAACCTAAAGCCGCGAAATAAAATAATTTTAGAAACTGTGCAGCAGAAAAATGTGCAAATCTTTTATTAATGCATAAAAAATTGCAAATTCATATTCAAGCACTTTTCCATGCTATGTATGTACGTGTGTTTAAAATTCGTAAAAACTACTTAAAATTTTTTTTCTCATAAAAGATCATTTGTTTTTGTTTTTTTACTAAACACGGTTTTTGCTATATAATTTTTTCATTTATGCAATTTACGCGTTTTCACGCGTTTTTCTATTTACACCGCAATATTATTTGCCGGTTTTGCTTATATAATAAAAGCGTCTATGTGAAAACCGTAATATTCTCTTGATTTTTTTAACAATGCGCGCGTTCCCATGCGTTTTTTCCTTGAGAGAGCTGCCACCGATGACAGAATTGTGGACCCAACACAACAGTGGTGGCAATGTCACAAAGTGGCATTGCCACCTCAGTGTGAACACGTCATATGTTTAACGTTGGATACAACAGCGGTGGCAATGCCACCTCGAGGTGGCAATGCCACCGGTGGCATTGCCACCTCAGTGTGAACCGGGCTTTATGCATTTTTTTAATAACAGTCACAGCTAAGTATAAAAACAATGGATGAATCTTACGTAAAAAAAATTTGGATAAGCATGGTTGGTACGCAGTAGCAGTTTTTGCGCGTTTTTCCCCCAAAAAAAATTAAGCTGCTTTAACAGTTGTGAACGCACTGTTCAGTCAATGCTTATGCAAATTATTTCTTATGTGGGATTTATCCTTTGTATAGTAACAAAAAACCATGAGTAAATTAATATATACTCCCTTTATATACTTGAGAAACGGAAATTTGTCAATTTTATTCATAAATTAGAAGTTTCTAGAAGCTTTGTTTAGATCATTTGTAATGACTTAATCTATATATAACGGCAGTATTTTTTAATAAAATAATAATAAAATAATCTGTATTTTTTATTTTATTCATTTAATGATCAGATAACAGAATTAATTTTATACTAAGCATAGTCTATGCATAGTTTAATTCATACTGTTTTCATCATTTCATTGTATTTTTTTTTCTCTTTTTTTTCTCTTTTTCTATTTTTTTTCCTTTTTTTTTCATCAACAACATCAAATCTGCGACTTAATTGCCGCCAATATGAATTACAATTGTAACTAATTATCATTTAACATAGCTATCTGATATGACTTTAAAGGCTCAAAAAGAGCGCTTATTTAAGTCAGTTTTAAAACTTTTCTTGAATGCATCCAAAGAATCGACAGTTACTTGAGATGGGAGTAGATTGTTCCAAGGTGTAACCACCCTATTTGCAAAAGAAAATTTCCTTGCATTAATTCAGCAGTCTTCCATTGTCAATTTAAATGGATGACCACGGGTGGGCTGCAAGTTAAACTTAAAAAATCATTGGCTTGCAAATTGTTTAAGCAATGTATAATTTTATGGCACTCATATAAATCAATTTTGTCTCTTCGATCTTTTAATCTTTCTAAACCTAGGTAATTCAGTCTATGTTCATAACCAACAGGTAACAACTTGCATTTATAAAACAAACGTCTAGTGAAATTTTGTTGCACTTTTTCCAAAATGTTTATATCCTTTTGTAAATATGGGTTCCAAACTGCACTAGCATACTCCAGAATTGGTCTAACATAGGACTTATATGCTCTGAGAAAATTATTTCTAGAGTTTGAATTGAATGTTCTAAAAATTAGTGATGTCACTCTCATAGCTTTTTTTGCTGTGATTTCACAGTGTTTAGAGAATTTCATATCATGGGATATATAAACACCCAGGTCACGCACCAATTCTGTAGTTGCAAGTAGGTTATTACCAAGCTTATATTTACAAATTAACTCTTTGCTATGATTTTGAATATGAAGAACTTCACATTTGTGATTAGATAACTGCAATTGCCAGTCTTGTGACCAGCTGTGTATTCTATCTAAATCTTGCTGAAGTCTCAAGGTTTGAATGTGGTAATCTTTAGATGAAGATTTTACAAACAACTTTATATCATCTGCAAAAGGTCTAATTTGTGAGAACTTAACACAATCAACAATATCATTAATGTCTCTTTTAATTGGTGGGATAGTTTGTTTTGTTTTGATTTTACTATTAACAAATTTATAAAAATTGTTTAAACCCCCAGAATTTAAAATTTTTGTTTCTTTATTAGTGTTAAAATCTCTAACTTTATTTTTGTATACTTTGCAAATTTTTTTTGTACTCTGATCTTGATTTTTCATCAATATTACGCTTATGCCAAAGTTTTTTCTTTTGATTTTGTAGTTTTCTTATATGTATTGGATATTGTACAATTTTTTTTTGTTTGTAAATAATTTTTTTCCAGGGACATGTCTATTGATTCCTAACAACAAAATATCCTTGAATCTCTGCCAAGCATTTTCTACTGTGCCACATTCCTCAAATAAAATTTTCCAGTTGATTGTAGATAAGTATAAACTTAGCATATCATAATCTGCTTTTAAAAAATCAGGTATGTAGTTTTGAATCTTATTTTTAGGACTGTCAAATATTTTAAGATTAATTTCAGATAAAATAGTGTCATGATCTGATTGTGAAAAACTGGGCGCAACAGTGACATTATTGAAAATTTCTCTATCGTTTGTGAACAAAAGATCCAGATAATTATTCCCACGAGTTGGTTGTGAAACCAGCTGATACATACCTAGCTCAATAAGAAACTCAAACCAATTATTTTCATTTTGCGTGTTTGAAGTTATTTTATTTGAAGACCAATCTACCCCTGGCAGATTGAAATCTCCAGTAAAAACAATGGTTCCTACAAAGTTTTCTGTCAAGTTCCTGATTAGCTCAAATATTAGATTGTCTTTTTCTTTGCTAGTACTAGGTTCTCTGTAAATACCAATGAATCTCAGTTTAGATGACTTTTGTAGAATAAAAACTGCACTAAGTGCGGTAGCACTTAGTTTCAAAAAAGTAACAAAGTCACGCAGTTAAAAGTATCTTTTTTTAAGTTCCATAAAAGTACAAAACTACAAAGAGTAAAGTACAATTATAAAAATTGCCAAAAAGTGTCAAATGTCAAATGAAGTACAATTATAATTTTTTTGTTGTTATAAATGAATAAAAAAACACAGTACTACAAAAATGGTTAAAATATTTAAAAATGATGTTTTTGTCTGGTTATTTTTGCAAAAGTTTCAAACAAAAAGATTTTCTCACCTTTAAATAAAGTGATGAAGTTTGCCAGTTTCCAGGGTTTCCATCAACCCTGGGTAGATCCGTCCGGCACGCCTCTCGCCTTGCTCACCCCCTCTTCCCACTCCCGGAGGAGCTCAGCAACCGCTACGGGGTTTGCCCAAAGGTCCTCTGGTCCCAGTGTCGTATTGATGTGTGTGCATGTAAAAAGGTGTTGTGTTGTGTGTGTTTGTGTTTTGCATAGCGGGCAGTTTGGTGATGTGTGTTGTGTTGGATTGATTTTGTGTAGGTAGGAGTAGAGGAAAGGAGATTTCCCTGCCCTGAGTTGGGCGAGGGTTCTCCTGACCCCGCGAGGAAGATTTTCTTCCTCGTTGCTTATTGCTGGTGCTTTTGTTTGAAGTATTGGGTTTATTGGAGTGTTATTTATGTGGTTTGTGACTGTGTTTGTGTGGATTTGTTGTTTTAATGCTTTGTAAGTTTTGTTGTGTATGTCTGTAGGAATGTTTGTTGTGTAGTTGTTGTTGTGAAATATTGTTTGCTTTTTGAGCCTGCTGGGTGCAGGTTGTTGTGTTAAATGGTTGAGTGGATTGTTTGTGTACATGGCCGCCAATTTTGCTTGTTTTGCGTGGAGTTGGATGTGTGTTGCTATTGGGAGGACTTTAGCCTCTGTGTGTATAATGTGTGTGTTTGTGTCTGTGGTGTGCCCTGTTGCGACCCTGAGAGCTGTGTTTTGTATTGTTTGTAGTTTGTTGATTTGTGTGTGTGATGTAGTGGGGCCCCAGACTGTGCTGGCATACTCGATTATTGGTCGAGTGATTGCCTTGTATGTGTGTATGAGTGTTTCTTTTGGTTTACCCCACGTTGTTGCTGTGAGTGCGTTTATGATTTTGAGTGTTTTGCGTGCTTTGCTGTGTGTGTTTGCGATGTGTGTGTTGAATGTAAGCTTGGGGTCGAATGTGAGCCCCAAGATTTTTGGGTTTTTGGTTGTAATGAGTGTTGTGTTGTTTATTTGTAGTGATAATTGTGTGTTGTACTCTGCAGGGTCTGGTGTGAATAGTGTGGATGTTGTTTTGCTTGCATTTAATGTTAGTTGGTTGTTGTCTGTCCATGCTTGTATTGCGTGTAGGTATGGTTGTATTTGTTGTTGAGCTATGTGGTGGTTTGGGTGTGATGCATATATTGTGATGTCGTCTGCATATGTTATGATGTGTACGTTTGGTGGTGGTGTTGGTATGTCTGCGGTGTAGATGTTGAATAATGTGGGTGATAGACAGGATCCTTGTGGGACTCCTGTTTTAATGAGTTTTTGTTTTGATTTGTGGTTGTTGTATGTGGTGTATGCTTTGCGGCCTTTGATGTAGTTGTTTATGAATTTTGTGATTGTTGTTGGTACTTGTGTTTGTGCGAGTTTGTGTATGAGTGTGTGGTGATTGACAGTGTCGAAAGCTTTGGACTGTGCGCTACGACAACGTATGTGAGTTGTGCGCTACGACAACCAGAGCTACGACAACTGTGCGGTGTGGTGGTTTTGGTTTGTTAAAACCTGCTGCTATGTGAGTGTAAAATGTTTGTAATGCTGTGTAAGTGGAGTATTGTTTTTTGAAGCCGTGTTCGTGTGTAGTGTTTGGAATGTTGCTTGTGATGTATGGATGTATGATTTTTTCGCAAGTTTTTGCAAGTGCGGATATGAGTGAGATGGGCCTGAATGATTGGCTGTTGTTGATGTTTTTGTTTGGTTTTGGGATTGGGATGTAGTTGGAAAGTTTCCAACTGTGTGGTATTGTGTTTGTGTTTATAATGTTGGTGTAGAGTTTTGTGATGTATTGTAGTGCTTTGTTGCCTAGATGTTTAAGGTGTTGTATGTTTGTGTTGTCAGGCCCAACTGAATTGTTTGTTTTGCTGTGTTGTATTGCTGTGATTGTTTGCTGTACTGTTAGTGTGATGGGTGTGGGTTTTAGTTGTTTAATTGCGCGTGTGATTTTGCGGTATGTTTTGTTTGTTTTGTGGGTTGTGGATTGTGTAAACTGTTTGTTGAAATGTTTTGCTATGCTGTGTGGGCGAGTGATTGTTTTTGTGTTGAATGTGATTGCCCTGTTTTTGTCTGTACGTTGTTTTTTGTTGTTGAGTTGTGCTATTGTGTTGTATAGTTTGTATGAGTTGTGTTTGTGAGTAAAGTGTTTTGTGATGTGTTGTTGCCAGATGTTTGCTTTATGTTCTGCTATTTGTTTTTGTATTTGTTTGTTTAGTTGTTGTATGTTTGGATGTTTGGAGTCTGTTTGTCTGAGTGCGTTGCGTTTTTGTGTGAGTTGTAGAATATGTTGTGGTAGTGGCCTGTTTGTGTGCTTAATGTGACCTTTGGGAATATATGCTTTTTCTGCTTGAATAATGAGTTTTGTGAATGCTTTGTTTGCTTGATGTATGTTTGCGGTGGGTGGGAGTGTTTGAATGTTGTCTTCTATATATGCGGTGAAAGCTTGCCAGTTTGCTTTTTTGTAATTTGTGAATGTTGTTTTGGTGCGATGTTGTTTTTGTGTGTGCATGTTTAGTGTTGTGAGTATTGGTAGGTGGTCTGAATTGAGTGCATGTAGTGTTTGCCATGAGTGGGTGTTGTTGATGTTTGTTGAGATTGTTGTGATGTCTGGAGATGTTTGTTGCTGGTTTGTTGCTATTGGCTTGCGTGTTGGTGTGTTTGTGTTGAGTATTGTGTGTTTAGAGTTTAAGATGATGTCCGCTACTGCATACTAATTTATTTAAATAAAGTCTTCAAACAAACTGCCAAACGTGGGTGTCCCATGTTTAAAACCTTTGAGCTTATTAACCAGGGTGATGATTTGTTTAGATCCATTTAATTTATTTTGAAGGATAACTTTCAAAAGGGAAGGGGGGGTCACTTTCTTACGTTTACCCAACATTCAAAGTGACACAAGCGTCCAAAATTAAAAATGTACCTGTGAAAAAGTTTTTATTAAAAAAATATGAAATATTATAATGCATTCAAATCTTCATAAAACCACTGTTTTAATCGTGCTAAAATGTTTTTTTCAGAAATATTTAGAAATACATTTTTTATAAGCATACCAAACAACAGTGCTGATATAGGGTGGTAGGCGGTAATATGGAATATCCATGGCCGGCCCGCTTCAGCTTTAAAAAAAAGTGCATTTTTTATTAGCCAATAATAAAAAAAGTTTAGCATTTTTAAGGCTCAAATATTTTGATTGTATCGGCTGTACTGTTGTAGTCGTAATAAATATAACTTTGTTAAAGTCTTAACTAATAGCCAAAGAATTGAGCTAAACATCAAAAGATTTGAAAAAAAACACTTTAATTTCGTTTTCAATCAATCAATCAATCATTTATTCTAGTAAACAATTAATAAAAACAGAACAAAATGCATTGCATTGCCAAAGCGAACCAATTACGGACGCTATTTAATCACAAACTCGTGGTTTACTAGATAATGGTCCTAAGGATTATGAATAAATAAGCTCTAAAAAGGACCATTCTTAAAGCTATCTTTAAAGTGTTTTAGTATAGAAGCGGTATTTTGATTTTCAGAAAGGCAGTTCCATTAGGAAACAACTCTTATATTTGTTTTTTTTTGTTCTTTATTCTGTATTGTGTTATTTTAAATTTAATAAACTTTGGGTTTCAGGTTTAAAAACTACAAATTTTATGACGTGCAAGCTAATAGGTGTGTATTGATTTGTTTACAATTGATTTAATAAAATGAGAATTTTAACAAAATCACGTAATCATATTATTTTTAAATTCTATTTTCACGAGTTTTAATGGTTGATAATATGCTTAAACGTGTTTCTGTCGCACTCCACCCAAGATTGTGCTCCAAAACTGAGGTCATTTAAATCATTTAGAATATCTTTTTTTGAATAAGTAATTTAATGAATATTTAAATTTTAATTTTTTTCTCTACGATAAGTTAAACTTTATGTTTTTTTAAAGATTTTTTAAACTAAACAAATTTTTCTTAATTTTGCTTAGCTCGCAAATTTGTGCAACGTAATATTTTTAAAAAAAATGTGAAAATTTTCTCTGTAATTATAGTTTTGTTTGACTTTTTTTGATTTGTGTTTTGTTTTTGTTAATTAAAACAATTTCAAAAACATTACTGTAATTAGTAATATAGGCTTCCTTTTTTGCCTTAGTTTGTAATCATGTAGTCCTGGTATTTTTTTTATTTTAAAATAATTTATTTTCTCCCATCCTCGGCACAAGTTTCTAGGGTGTTGTAAGTCAACTATATAAGTCAACTTTTTTTGGATTTATTTGTATGATTTTCAAAAAAACTTGTTCATATACTGAAGAAACGGCTTTAAAATTTCTTTCTGTTGGATACATTATTGATTTATTGCGGTTAAGAGAAAGCTTTGAAACAAGCGCCGTGGGAAATAAATTATTGGTGGCACTTAGATGACTGTGGAAAATAGTTTTTAAATAGCGAATTTGAAACAGGCGTGGTTTCTGAATAAAGCTAGCAGGCAAGTTACATATGAAATAACAAAACTGCCTTTTAATGTAGGTAAAAGCAACTTAACTTTTTAAGATCGATGGAACGCAATGAAATATAAGATAAAATTTATTTTTTTAAAATACGGTAGTTCTTCCTGACCGCAATATAATATAATTTCCTTAAATATATTTATACAAAAAATATTACTATTATATATATTATTAAATTATATATTTGAAGGTGATGTAAAACAAGCTAAACAAGAAGAAAAAATAGAAAAAAATAGTAAAAGCAAAAGAAGTGCAGGTAAATAAAGTTTTTTAAGTTTAAAACAAAAAAGTTTTTGAGTGTTTGAATTGAAATTGTTAAATTCAAGTCAAAAATATAGATCCAAGGAACACCGTAATGTACATCAGTGGGTAAAATGATAAAATAAAAGTTTATTCTAAAAAACAGCTCACTTCACTCTTATTTACATTCATTCGTTAAAGATTGGCAGATTAACAGACGTGTTCCTGAGGTGTTTTTAATGAGCCTGCAGTATTAATTTTGCTTTGATTCTCCTTTATATTTAAATATCAAAATTGCATTCGGCATTGACAGTAAGACAACCAAAATTTAGTTATAGGCTTAGGCTTAGTTAAAGGTTTAAGTGGTTTCAAGTTTTTAGCTCCAAATTTTCACGACTTTAAAAATTCCAAACCCGATACAATACATGTAATCGTTTCCGATACATGTAATTGTCTGAAACAGGTTAGAATTCTAAGGACCCTAAAATGTTACTATTTGTAATTTGCAGCCATATGTTTTTCTCCATGGGAATTAAAGTTGGACGATATAAAAATCCTCATTGGAAATTATTTTTTTTCAACTGCTAATTGGTTGAAAATTCTGTGGAAATTTTTAATAGTGAATAATTTTTGTTTGAATGGGAAAGTTTTGACCATTGTGAATGTACACAAAAGTTTATAAAGAGCTAAATATTACGATTAAAAATAGCGATGTTCTGTTAGAATATTGCGCAGTGTCCCAAAGCAGGTGAGGCAGATTTTTTTCTGCCCAAGTTGTAAGATGTCAAATATTCATTGCGCTTTAAAATGTATTTGCGATAAAAAAAACATGTGCGCGAGCAGGTATAAAGGCAACAATTAGACTATTTTGTTTACACAATTAGCAGGCTCATAAGATTAATTTTTTTTTAGGAACTCTCCTATTTCAAGGTTTATTGCAGTGCAAAATAGCTGGTTTTATTTGTTTGTTTGTACACAAAATTGTTAATAAATGTAAAAAAAATCACAGTCGCTTGTGAATTTTATTTTATAAGATGTTTCAGAAGAGAAAGAAAAAATTCCCGCGCCCAAATCTCAAACAAAACCTTTTTCAGTGCCAAAGGAAACTGATACAACTCAAATTTTTGATGCTCCACCAAGTTTGGTAAGTCTGAAGTTTCTAGAGGTATTTGGAACTATAGCTTGTTATAAACATATTAAAACAATGCACACTATTATTATAGTCCACAGTGTGGAAACTAACACTGTAATGCCTTCAAATATTTTCACTACGAATATAAAAGTGAATCAAAAAATTAGGGAAAAGCAAAAGGAAATCCATCACAAGGTTCTTAATAATAATGGCTTTACAATGTTGACGCCGCATTTTATTAATTAAGAATTGCTTAAAATTATTATTAATTTAAATAGTAAATTCTTCGGGAAGCGATAAATTTTTTATGGTTGCATTTCTTGTGCCTTTAGAGTGCAAAAACTGTTATATTAATCAATAACAGTAAACAAGCGCTAGGAAAAAAATACATTCTGCTTAATAATGTTCTGAAACAATATTTTTGGAAAGACTTATAAATTTATAGCAAAAGAAAACTTTGTTTTCCCTAAGCCTAAGCAAAACCCTAAAAACAAGCTTAAAAACATTAAAAAATCCTTAAAAAAGATTAAAAAAAGCCTAAAAGTTTTTTTTAAAAAGCCAGATAATTTACTGCTAAAAAAAAGATATTTTTCTGGTATTTTTTCCGGACTCCAACTAAAAAGATACTTCTAGTACTCTTCAAACACCTAGAGATGCCATCGTGAACGGGACAAAGGGGGGGGGGAAGTGGGTGGGGTGAATTGTCCCTCTTAATTATAGAAACCAGTTAGGGGGCTCCCTAATTTCCCTTTAAACGTCTTCCAACTAAGCTCCCTAAGTAAATTAAATGTCAAAATTGTTTTTTACACAATCTGTGGTAGCTTTTGAAAAAGAATGTTTTTTACAGTCTATGTTATTTTAAAAAAAAGTTTTTTTGAAATTCTTAGTTTGTTTTAAGATCTAAAAATACTTTTTTTAGTTTTAGAGTTTTCCTTCTGTAAGTGCTGTATTTGTATTTTTAAGATCAATAAGAAAATAAACTTACAATATCGAAAAGAACAAAAAGATAAATTAAAATTTTGAATTTAAAATTTTAATTTAAACAAATATTTTTTAGCGCCTGGATAAAACACAGATGGAAAAATCATCTAAAATATGAAAAAAAATTGAAGTGTAAAAGTTATTTACTAAAATTAACTACTAACATTCTAATTTTATTAAATAAAACATTCCATAAAATTTTTTTGGGAACAATTTGTGAATGACATACATCAAAATGTCAGTTTCCATTAATTCTGAACTATAGGTATATATCGTTTTAGTTTAAAAGGCCAATCTGGCTTATATACACAAATTAAACGGGGAATTTTTTGAAAATTATCATTAACTAATTAGATTTATTTATGTAGAATACTCGTTTTTTAAATGTAATCAAATTTTCATCACTGCAGATTGAGCTGCAATCGGCATAAAATACTTAGTTATTTTTAAATATAAACGTCAATATCAACACAGCCGGTGTTAAATGTATTTCATATTGTGAACACTAAGGTGTTCTAATGATCTTTTTTTTGCGATTATAATGACAATACTAAATTCTATCTGAGCTATGTATTATACCAGGTTTTATCATTAGCTGCTGCGAAATGCATTGTACCAAAATGTCCCACAAATTTTTATTAAAACCCGTCCTATCTCAGAATCTAAAACAAACCCGGATTCCAGCGGTCCGGCATTGCCTGAAGAAATCCCGGAGGCATGTTGCGCATTTAAACTAGTGATATTAGCCAGAGTTCCGTGCTCAGGAGCTCCGAAGCGGCGCTCCATTTTCAGGAGTTCCTTAGTAACTTTGGGAGGTTCGCTTTATCTTTGTACTAATTTAAGAAATAATTAAAGAGTAATTCCACAGATTATTTTGGCAAATTTTTTTTTGCAAACTTAATTTTTTTAGAATTTATTTAAAAAGATAAAATAATCTTAAAAGCGCAGCTAAAGTAACTTTAAATGTATTTTAAACTTAAAAGCTTAAATCATTTATTAAAAGAGCGGTACTCCAGGGTATCAAAGCTTCAGCTTTGAACGGCCGGAGCTCTGGAGATTGATATTGGAGAGTGGAAACATCACTAATCAAAACTTCCCGCAACAGGCGCAAGTCGTGGAAAAACGCAAGTCTTGCATACTGAAGGTCCTTGGATCGAATCTCCACTGAGACAAACTACATTGTGATACTTCTTAATATTGTTAATATTTCTTAATATTCTTATATGAAGAATTTGGTTGCACATTTAGTGCTGAGTAACATCGCCCTTGCGTATCCTGCTTTATGCGAAATAAAATAAAATTAAAAAAATTAAAAATAATTGAATCAATAATCCAATTTATTTTGTCACGTCAAATATTGCTGTCTTTTTTATGTGCTATTAAATAGCTAATTTTTCACAACTGTAACGCTTTCCTTTCACTACTACCAACAGTTTTATTCACAAATTTTAATCTTTTAAACCCATACAGAATAAACTGAGTTGGGAAAATTTCACCAAAGAAACCCAAAAAATTAAAAAACCGGCCAGGCCTGTATCCAGAGTTCTGAGATTTTCTAGGGAAAAAACGTTCATCCAATCGCGTACACGGCCATGGCCTTGCTCCCACCGCACCATTGCCCACGGTGCCTGATGCAGCGGACGTTGCAGGCCTCGTCGGGGGCCCGTTCATGCGTCGCCAACAGCTGATTGAAATTTTTTCTTGTACAGAAACAGTGACCGCCAGCTTTTAAACCTAAATACAAATTACCTGTACTGGGATTTGACCCGGGTCTTACTTTCCTGTAATTGCAGGCTTGTTTTTCCAGTCTGGTGTGCTATTACTGCATCGTACCGGCTGTTTGTTATTTACTTTACAGAGTGTCTTATACCGCCAGTAGTTATGAATCATCATTTCAGGAAAGGACGTTCCACGTACACCTTCCCATTCTAGAAAAAGCTGTTCTGAGCAAGCTTCCTAACCAACTATACCAGATTCAAACTGCTCACTTTAACACCCCGTAGGCATGCTTTTTCCACAGATTACTTCAGAAAGGGACGTCACATAATGGTCAATAATTAGTACTAATTAGTATTAGACAGGTAGTATTAGATAATTAGTATTAGACAGGGCCTATTTCCTCCAAACGTTTGTAAACTCCTTTTTTACAAATTTCTGCCTATTTTTTGTAAAATACATGATAAGAACTTTTTGACTTTTAATTCAGGGGGAGTATCTCCGCTCTTTGCTTCGTGGTGATTGGTCCCGCCCATACACGCTCGACCCCTACACGCCCATACACGCTCCGCTAATTGGTCAATACTCCCGTGTTGTGTATCCTCTATCATGCAATTTACAAAAAGCAGGGAGATATTTGTAAAATCAAAATTTACAATCGTTTTTACGAAATAGGCCCTAGGAGTAGGTGCAGTTCTCGTTTAATTTTTAACTTTCTTTTCCGGCTCATTTTTTAATATGAGTCTAACAAAAAGGCGGGCGGTGTGGTTCTTTAGTTTTATCAGTAACATCTGTAAAAATATAGCAATATATATCAAGTTAAAAGTTGTGAAAAGTTAAAAGTTGTGAAACATGTTAAAAGTTGTGAGCCCCTCCAACCCTTTAAGATTGAGATCCAACCCAGTTGCTAGTTCGCTAGTTTGCTTTTTTTAATGTGTTTTTAGTTTGTGGTTGAGTATGCGGAAAAAAACATCATGAAATTCCCACGACATATTGCTGAAAAGCTTGGGCTAAAATCAGCAGACTTATCCCAGTTTAAGGGGTTTTGTTGGTGTTTTGTTTGTGGGGGGGTGGGTGTTGTGTTGGTTTGTTGGTTTGTTTTGGTTTGTTTTTTTTTTTGTTTTTTGTTTTTTTTTTTTTTTTTGTTGGGTGGGGGGGGGTTGTTGTGTTGTGTTTTTTGTTGGTTGTGTTTTTTGTTTTTTGTTGTGTTTTTGTTTTTTTTTTGTGTTGTTTTTTGTTTTTTTTTTTTGTTTTGTTTTTTTTTTTTTTTGTTTTTGTTGTGTTGTGGTGGTTGTTGTTTTTTTTTTTTTTTTTGTTTGGTTTTTTTTTTTTGTTGTTGTTGTGTTTTTGTTTGTGTTGTTTGTTTGTTGTTTGTGTGGTTTGTGTTGTGGTTTTTTTGTTTGTTTTGGTTTGTGTTTTTTGTTTTGTGTGTTTGGGTTGGTTTGTTTGTTTGTTTTTTGTGTGGGGTGTGTTGGTGTTTTTTTGGTTTTTTTTTTTTTTTTTTTGGTTGTGTTTTGCTTTTTTTTGTGGTTTTTTTTTTGTGGTTTTTGGGGGGTTTTTTTGGTTTTTTTTGTTGTTTTTTGTTTTGTGGTTTGTTTTTGTTTGTTTTGTTTTTTTGTTGGTTTTGTTTTTTTTTTTTTTTTGGTTTTTGTTTTTGTTGGGTGTTTTTTTGTTTTTTTTTTGTTGTTTTTTGTTTTTTTTTTTTTGTTTTTGGTGTTTTTTGTTTTTTTTTTGTTTTTTGTTGTTTTGTTTTTTGGTGGGTTGTTTGTTGTTTTTTGTTTTTTTTTTGTGTTTTGTTTGTTGTGGTGTTTGGTTTTTTTTTTTTTTTTGTGGTTTTTGTTTTTGTTTTTGTGGTGTTTGTTGTTGTTTGTTGGTGTTGTGTTTTTTTTTTTTTGGGTTGGGTGTTGTGGTTTTTGTGTTTTGTTTTTTGTTTTTTGTTGTGGTGGGTTTGTTTTGTTTTTTTTTTTTTTGTTTTTGTGGGTTGGTTTTTGTTGGTTTGTTTTGGGTTTGTGTTTTGGGTGTGTGTGGGTTGGTGTTGTGGGTGTGGTGTGTGTGTGTGTTTTTGTTTGTTTTGTTGTTTGTTTTTTTGTTTTTTTTTGGGTTTTTTGTTTTTTTTGTGTTTTTGTTTTTTTGTTTTTTGGGTGTTGGTTTGTTTGTGTTTTTTTTGTGTTGTTTTGTTTTGTTTTGTTGTTGTTGTGGGTGTTTTGGGTTGTTTGGTTGTGTTTTTTGTTGGTTTTGTTTTTTGTTTGTGGGTGTTTTTGTTTGTTGTTTTTTTTTTTGGTTTTTTTTTTGGTTTGTTTTTTTTTTTTGTTTGTGTTTTTTTGTGTTTGTTGTGTTTTTTTGTTTGTTTGTTTTTTTTTTTTTGTTTTTGTTTTGTTTTTTTTGTTGGTTGGGTGGTTGTGGGTGGGGGTTTTTTTGTTGTTTGTTTGTTGTTGTTTTTTGTTTTTTTGTTGTTTGGTGTTTTTTTTTTTTGTTTTGGTGTTTTTTTTTTTTGTTTTTTTTTGTTTGTTTTGGTGTTGGTGTTTGTTTTTTGGTTTTTGTTTTTTTTGTGTTTTGTGTGTTGTTTTTTTTGTTTGTTTTTGTTTTGTTGGTTGTTGTTGTTGTGGTTTGGGTGTGTGTTTTTTTTTTTTTTTGTTGGTTTTTGGTTGTTTTTTTTTTTTTTTGTTTTTGTGTGGTTGTTTTGTGTTGTTGTGTTTGTTGTGTGTTGTGTGTGGGTGTGTTTTGTTTTTTTGCTGTGTTTGTTTGGTGGTTTTTTTTGTTTGATTTGGTGGTGTGGTGGGGTTTTTTTTCTTTTGTGTTTTTTTTTTTGGGTTTTTGTGCTGTTATGTGTTGTTTTTTTTGGGTTTTTTTGTGTTGGTGGTTGGTTTTTTTTCTGTTTTATTTTGTGCTTTCTTGATGGATTGTTGATCTTGAATAGATTCTAGTACTTATTTCCCTTATTCTAATACTTGGATTGGGGTGACTTTTTTCTGACTTTAGATTATATAATGGTTTTTTGTTGTGGGGGTTCTCAGTCAAAATGATATTAGTCATTTTATAATTTATCAACAAAAGAATTAAACGAAGGAAACATACATAAAATGCACTAATAAAATTTCACTAAAGATGTACAAAAAAGTTAAAATCTTGCGTAGTAACTAAGAAATTTTTCACAAAAGATGACAAAAATTTCCTTGTTTGAACCTTAAATAACACATACTTGAAAACATTAATTTACGGTTAAAGTGTTTGATTTTCTAAAAAAACTACAAATAAATTGTCACGTACTCCTGGCATACTGCACTATTTTCAAAACATTTAGCTAGTAATTGCAAACACTTTTTCAAAAATTTTTCAAAAATCTTAACACAAGTTCACTTTCACAAGACTGAAAACTGCTTTACACACGGTTTATAAAAAATTCACTAAAAATATCAAAAGAAAATTACCGTCAATCTCACTAACCTGTTATTGTTGTAAAATCATGGAACAAATTGTTAAAGTATGAGCTTTCTGTATTTCAAAACATATTATCTCATCTTCAGCATGGTTTAAAATTAAAAGCTTTCGACATTTACGCGGTTGCTTGATCTTACAACAATTAAACATCGCTGTTAATGACAAAAAATCTGTTGACATAATATATCTGGACTTTGCAAAAGCTTTAATACTGTGTCACATCAAAAACTTTTGTATAAACTAGGAATGATATGGATCTCTGGAAAGCTGCTAATTGGATAGAAGCTTTTCTAACAAATAGAGAAATAAAAATAATAATAAATGATTATCTTCTGATTTCTTACCAAGTTCATAGCTCGGTACACAGGGTTCTGTTTTAGGACATTCTTTTTTTAATCTATATTAATGCATATTGTCAATACAAAACTTCTAAATTAGGCTTTTTGCAGATGATGCAAAAGTCTATACTAGTTATTCAGAGATATCTAACAAATAATTAAATTACAAGATGATCTGAATAGATTGCTAAATGGGCTATAACTGGCAACTATGTCTGTCTAAAATAAATGTGAAGTTCTACATGTAAATAATAAAAAATTTGAAAATCGAACGGATTATCCTAAATGTAGTAGGAGTTACTAAAGTAAATTAAGTAAACAGTTATACATAAATAACAACTTAAATTTTCGATACATTGTAAAAAATAGCTCGTTAAACTTTTAGACATTAGTGTAAATTTTTGATGTTTCAAATCAAAATAAATTAAAAATTATCTTAAGCTGCTATAAAACTTTATTTCACACTTTTAATAATATGTTTGGAATCATACATAAATAAAGATAAATATATTTTCAAAAAAAGTTCAAAAAAAATTTACTAAAAGATTATTAAAAGAGATGTAATATGTCTGATAATGGATATAACAATAGATTAAGCATACTCAATTGGAGACATTAGAAGAACATAAATTAAAATAGATTTTATTTGAAACATTTAAAAATAATAAAAATGGTTTGGTAAATCTAAATGTTACAATCAATATTTTATGAATTAATGAAAATATAAGACAATTCAAAAAGATCAAAATTAAACATTGTAAGCTAAATACAAAAGATACAGTTTCTTTAACGGTAAATGATGGAATTTGCTCAGTGAAGCACAAGTTTGTGCAGAACAGTGTGTGCATTAAGAAAATACTTTATAGCAATGGTAAACTAATGATTCTGATGGTTAAAGAAGCTTGATTCTAAAGCTTTTAGTACATTCTTTAACAGCAAGTTCTTCTTTGTGAACTCTTATCGTTTTATGTATAATATGTAACTTTTTCTGTCTGTGTTTGTTGTTGTAACTAAATTGGGTTGCATTAACAGTGTATTTTGAAAATATTTGTTTTTTTTATATCATGTTCTATTGTACTGTGCTAGAAAATAAATCTTTAAATCTTTAAATCTTTAGACTAATGATACCTCACTTAAATGCATGTTTTGTGTTTCAACGCAAACACAAAAATTAAAAAAAAACGTACGAACATTTGAAAATGTTTACCTTTAACTTTATGAGATTTTAAGCTGTAAATAATAATAGTAAGAAAGAGCGATGAAGATAATTTTTTTTAAATTTATCTACGTTTTCTAATTTTATTTAAGTGATTGATAAATTGATAAATCGGTTTTATTTTTTTCACTTTTGAAATTAAACTGGGATAAGTCTGCTGATTTTAGCCCAAGCTTTTCAGCAATATGTAGTCGAAACTTCATAATCACATACTCAAACCACAAACTAAAACACATTAAAAAAGCAAACTAGCGAACTAGCTAGGACTATCAGCTAAAATCTAATATTAAAGGGTTGGAAAGGGCTCACAACTTTTAACATGTTTCACAACTTTTAACTTTTCACAACTTTTTATCATTTGATATATATTGCTATATTTTAATGTTCTCAATTAGAACTAAAGAACACGCGCGCTTTTTGTTAGACTAAGTATTAAAAAATAAGCAAAGAAAGTTAAAAATTAAACGAAACTGCACTACTCCTCGGGCTACTTCGTCAAAACGATTGTAAATTTGAATTTACAAATATCTCCCCTGCTTTTGTAAATTGCATGAATCAAGGATACACAACGGGAATCACTGACAAATTAGCGGACGTGTATGGGCATGTAGGGGTGAGCGTATGGGCGGGACAATCACACGAAGCAAAGAGCAAAATTACTACCCCTGAATTAAAAGTCAAAAAGTTCTTATCATGTATTTTACAAAAAATAGGCAGAAATTTGTAGAAAAGGAGTTTACAAACGTTGGAGAAATCGGCTCTCTTACGTACTAAATTTATTGACATTATGTGACGTCCCTTTATGAAGTAATCTGTGGAAAAAGCATGCCTCAGGGGTGTTAAAAAGTGAGCAGTTTGAATCGTATAGTCGTTCAAAGCTTCTGCTCAAACAGCTTTTCTAAATCGGGAAGGTGTACGTGGGACGTTCCTTCCTGAAAATAAATAGTTCGTCTAACTACTGGCAAATTATCAGACGCTCTGTAAAGTAAATAACAAACAGCAGGTACAATCCAACTGATCACGCACAGACTTGGAAAAACAAGCTCAATTTCCAGAAAGTAAACAGGGTCAAATCCAGTACAGGTAATTTGTATTTAGGTTTTAAAACTGGGGTCTGTTTCTGTACGAGAAAAATTTCAATCAGCTGTTGGCGACGCGCGTGAAAGGCCCCCGAAGAGCCTGCAACGTCCGCTGATCAGGCACGTGGGCAATGGTGCGGTGGGAGCAAGGCCAGTGGCGTGTACGCGATTGATGACAAACGTTTTTTTCCTCGAAAAATCTCGGAACTCTGAATAGGCTGGCGGTTTTTTATTTTTTGGGTTTCTTTGGTGAAATTTTTCACTCAGTTTATTCTGTATGGGTTTAAAAAATTTAAAAGTTGTGAATGAAACTGTAATCATCATGAAAGGAAAGCGTTACGTTGTAAAAATTAGCTATTTAATAGCACATAAAAGACAGCAATATTTGACGTGACAAAATGGATTGGATTATTGATTCAATTTTTAATTTTTTAATTTTTATTTTATTTACATAAGCAGGATACGCAAGGGCGATGTTACTCAGACTAAATGTGCAACAAATTCTTCATATAATATTAAGAAATCTTGACGATATTCAGAGTATCACAATGTGAGTTTGTGTCTAGGTGGAGAATTCGATCCAAGGACCTTCAGTATGCAAGACTCCTTTTCCACGACTTGCGCCTGTCAGAAGTTTTGATTAGTGATGTTTCATCTCAATCTCAATCTCCCAAGACTCCGGCCGTTTTCAAAGCTAAAGCTTTGATACCCTGGAGTCCTAATAAATGATTTAAGCTTTTAAGTTTAGAATCATTTAAAGTTCTTTAGCTGCGCTTTTAAGAATTTTATCTTTTGGATGATTTAAAAAATTAGTTTGCAAAAAAAAAAATTTGCCAAAATAATCTGTGGAATTCTCTTTAATTATTTCTTAAATTAGTACAAAGATAAAGCAAACCTACAAAGTTACTAAGGAACTCCTGAAAATGAAACACCGCTTAAAAAGGTTTATTTAACACAAAACTATCGCTCAGATATCACTAAGTTAAATGTACAACATGCCTTCAGGATTTCTTCAGGCAATGCCGGACCGCTGGAATCCGGTTTTGTTTTGGTCTAAGATAGGACAGGTTTTAATACGAATTTGTGGGACATTTTCGTTCAATGCATTTCGCAGCAGCTAATAAAATTAAACCTGGTATAATACATAGCTCAGATAAAATTTAGTATTGTCATTATAATCGCAAAAAAAAGATAATTAGAACCCTTCATGTTCACAATATGAAATACATTTAACACCAGCTATCTATATTAACATTTATATTTAAAAATAACTCAGTATTTTATGCAATTGCAGCTTCAATCTGCAGTGATGAAAATTTGATTACATTTAAAACGATCTTCTCGTAAATAAATCTAATTAGTTAATGATAATTTTCAAAATTCCCGTTTGAATTTGTGTATATAAGCCAGATTGGCTTTTAAACTAAAACGATATACTATCGTTCAGGAATAATGGAAACTGACCGTTTTATGTATGTGCATTCCAAATCTTCCAAAATTTTTTGGAATGTTTTATTAAAAAATTTAGAATGTTAGTAGTATTTCTAAACTTTTCTTTGATTTTTTCATATTTAGATGTTTTTTCCATCTGTGTTTTATCCAGGCCAAAAAAATATTGTAATAAAATTAATTCATTTATTTTCTTTTTGTTCTTTCGATATTGTAAGTTTTTTTATTGATCAAAAATCAAATCAGCCTTACAGAAGGAAACTCTAAAAAACTAAAAAAGTATTTTTGAGCTTTAAAACAACTTAGAATTTTCAAAAAACTTTAAAATAACATAGCTGTAAAAACTTCTTTTCAAAAGCTATCCAATATGAAACAATTTTGCATTAATTTACTTCGGAGTTAGTTGGAAGACGTAAAGGGAAATTAGGGAGCCCCCTAACTGGTTTCTATAATTAAGAGGGACAATTCACCCCACCCACTTACCCCCCCCCCCTTTGTCCCGTTCACGATGGCATCTCTAGGTGTTTGAAGAGTACTAGAAGTATCTTTTTAGTTGGAGTCCAGAAAAAATACCAGAAAAATATCTCTTTTTTTAGCAGTAAATTATCTGGCTTTTAAAAAAAAAACTTTTAGGCTTTTTTTAATCTTTTTTAAGGATTTTTTAATGTTTTTAAGCTTGTTTTTAGGGTTTTGCTTAGGCTTAGGGAAAACAAAGTTTTCTTTTGCTATAAATTTATAAGTCTTTCCAAAAATATTGTTTCAGAACATTATTAAGCAGAATGTATTTTTTTCCAAGCGCTTGTTTACTGTTTTTGATTAATATAACAGTTTTTGCACTCTAAAGGCACAAGAAATGCAACCATAAAAAATTTATCGCTTCCCGAAGAATTTACTATTTAAATTAATAATAATTTTAAGCAATTCTTAATTAATAAAATGCGGCGTCAACATTGTAAAGCCATTATTATTAAGAACCTTGTGATGGATTTCCTTTTGCTTTTCCCTAATTTTTTGATTCACTTTTATATTCGTAGTGAAAATATTTGAAGGCATTACAGTGTTAGTTTCCACACTGTGGACTATAATAATAGTGTGCATTGTTTTAATATGTTTATAACAAGCTATAGTTCCAAATACCTCTAGAAACTTCAAACTTACCAAACTTGGTGGAGCATCAAAAATTTGAGTTGTATCAGTTTCCTTTGGCACTGAAAAAGGTTTTGCTTGAGATTTGGGCGCGGGAATTTTTTCTTTCTCTTCTGAAACATCTTATAAAATAAAATTCACAAGCGACTGTGATTTTTTTTACATTTATTAACAATTTTGTGTACAAACAAACAAATAAAACCAGCTATTTTGCACTGCAATAAACGTTGAAATAGGAGAGTTCCTAAAAAAAATTAATCTTATGAGCCTGCTAATTGTGTAAACAAAATAGTCTAATTGTTGCCTTTATACCTGCTCGCGCACATGTTTTTTATTATCGTTACAAAATACATTTTAATGCGCGGGAATGAATATTTGACATCTTACAAGGAGAGAATGGAGGAGAGGCTGAGGCAGACTTGGGCAGAAAAAAATCTGCCTCACGGCTTTAAATTATAAAGCTCTTCGCAATATTCTAACAGTTTACCATCGCTATAGATTTTAATCGTAAATATTTAGCTCCTGCTGCTGCAATTCCATTTTTTTTTTTTATTAACTTTTTTGTTCCTTCACAATGGTCAAAACATTTTCTATCGCAAATACATTTTAAAGTTCACTATTAAAAATTTCCACAGAATTTTCAACCAATTAGCAGTTGAAAAAAAATAATTTCTAATGAGGATTTTTATATCGTCCAACTTTAATTCCCATGGAGAAAAACATATGGCTGCAAATTACAAATAGTAACATTTTAGGGTCCTTAGAATTCTAACCTGTTTCAGACAATTACATGTATCGGAAACGATTACATGTATTGTATCGGGTTTGGAATTTTTAAAGTCGTGAAAATTTGGAGCTAAAAACTTGAAACCACTTAAACCTTTAACTAAGCCTAAGCCTATAACTAAATTTTGGTTGTCTTACTGTCAATGCCGAATGCAATTTTGATATTTAAATATAAAGGAGAATCAAAGCAAAATTAATACTGCAGGCTCATTAAAAACACCTCAGGAACACGTCTGTTAATCTGCCAATCTTTAACGAATGAATCTAAATAAGAGTGAAGTGAGCTGTTTTTTAGAATAAACTTTTATTTTACCATTTTACCCACTGATGTATATTACGATGTTCCTTGGATCTATATTTTTGACTTGAATTTAACAATTTCAATTCAAACACTCAAAAACTTTTTTGTTTTAAACTTAAAAAACTTTATTTACCTGCACTTCTTTTGCTTTTACTATTTTTTTCTATTTTTTCTTCTTGTTTAGCTTGTTTTACATCACCTTCAAATATATAATTTAATAATATATATATAATAGTAATATTTTTTGTATAAATATATTTAAGGAAATTATATTATATTGCGGTCAGGAAGAACTACCGTATTTTAAAAAAATAAATTTTATCTTATATTTCATTGCGTTCCATCGATCTTAAAAAGTTAAGTTGCTTTTACCTACATTAAAAGGCAGTTTTGTTATTTCACATGTAACTTGCCTGCTAGCTTTATTCAGAAACCACGCCTGTTTCAAATTCGCTATTTAAAAACTATTTTCCACAGTCATCTAAGTGCCACCAATAATTTATTTCCCACGGTGCTTGTTTCAAAGCTTTCTCTTAACCGCAATAAATCAATAATGTATCCAACAGAAAGAAATTTTAAAGCCGTTTCTTCAGTATATGAACAAGTTTTTTTGAAAATCATACAAATAAATCCAAAAAAAGTTGACTTATATAGTTGACTTACAACACCCTAGAAACTTGTGCCGAGGATGGGAGAAAATAAATTATTTTAAAATAAAAAAATACCAGGACTACATGATTACAAACTAAGGCAAAAAAGGAAGCCTATATTACTAATTACAGTAATGTTTTTGAAATTGTTTTAATTAACAAAAACAAAACACAAATCAAAAAAGTCAAAAAAACTATAATTACAGAGAAAATTGTCACATTTTTTTTAAAAATATTACGTTGCACAAATTTGCGAGCTAAGCAAAATTAAGAAAAATTTGTTTAGTTTAAAAAATCTTTAAAAAAACATAAAGTTTAACTTATCGTAGAGAAAAAAAATTAAAATTTAAATATTCATTAAATTACTTATTCAAAAAAAGATATTCTAAATGATTTAAATGACCTCAGTTTTGGAGCACAATCTTGGGTGGAGTGCGACAGAAACACGTTTAAGCATCTTATCAACCATTAAAACTCGTGAAAATAGAATTTAAAAATAATATGATTACGTGATTTTGTTAAAATTCTCATTTTATTAAATCAATTGTAAACAAATCAATACACACCTATTAGCTTGCACGTCATAAAATTTGTAGTTTTTAAACCTGAAACCCAAAGTTTATTAAATTTAAAATAACACAATACAGAATAAAGAACAAAAAAAACAAATATAAGAGTTGTTTCCTAATGGAACTGCCTTTCTGAAAATCAAAATACCGCTTCTATACTAAAACACTTTAAAGATAGCTTTAAGAATGGTCCTTTTTAGAGCTTATTTATTCATAATCCTTAGGACCATTATCTAGTAAACCACGAGTTTGTGATTAAATAGCGTCCGTAATTGGTTCGCTTTGGCAATGCAATGCATTTTGTTCTGTTTTTATTAATTGTTTACTAGAATAAATGATTGATTGATTGATTGAAAACGAAATTAAAGTGTTTTTTTTTTCAAATCTTTTGATGTTTAGCTCAATTCTTTGGCTATTAGTTAAGACTTTAACAAAGTTATATTTATTACGACTACAACAGTACAGCCGATACAATCAAAATATTTGAGCCTTAAAAATGCTAAACTTTTTTTATTATTGGCTAATAAAAAATGCACTTGGTATGCTTATAAAAAATGTATTTCTAAATATTTCTGAAAAAAACATTTTAGCACGATTAAAACAGTGGTTTTATGAAGATCTGAATGCATTATAATATTTCATATTTTTTTAATAAAAACTTTTTCACAGGTACATTTTTAATTTTGGACGCTTGTGTCACTTTGAATGTTGGGTAAACGTAAGAAAGTGACCCCCCCTTCCCTTTTGAGAGTCATCCTTCAAAATAAATTAAATGGATCTAAACAAATCATCACCCTGGTTAATAAGCTCAAAGGTTTTAAACATGGGACACCCACGTTTGGCAGTTTGTTTGAAGACTTTATTTAAATAAATTAGTATGCAGTAGCGGACATCATCTTAAACTCTAAACACACAATACTCAACACAAACACACCAACACGCAAGCCAATAGCAACAAACCAGCAACAAACATCTCCAGACATCAAAACAATCTCAACAAACATCAACAACACCCACTCATGGCAAACACTACATGCACTCAA
>JASAMX010032140.1:0-13371 GCA_030248175.1 Microlaimidae sp. YZB2_3 | reverse complement strand
ATGTGGTGCTCTACTTCGTTCAGTTACGTATTGCTAGTGAGAAAGGTGTCCCAGCTGCCCCCCCCCCCAAACTTTAGGGGATAGGGGCCTGTCAGCAGTTTTAGAATTTGGGGGATGGGGCTGTAACCCCCCCCCCCCCCCCTCCCTCCTAAACCCCCTGGCCACCGATGCCGAGAAGGGAACAAAGGTAGGTATGGCAACATAAGCTTGGGTAGGTCTGACACCTATGCTGACAAAAAAATTAAGAAGCTTTATTATTATTTCAGTTTTTTCTCCGCCTGCCCGTGTGAACCCCCTTGAAGTGGGGCCAGCTCCATTGGTCGCTGCTGGGTCCCCAGAAATGGTGGCGCCTCCAGTCAGCCAGCAAGAAGAAGACCAAGTGAGACCAAGTGCACCCGGGGCCTCTGCTGGGCCTCCAGAACTGGCTGGCCCCACCATTAGCAAAAAGCGGGGTCATCAGGAGGAAAGTGAAGATGTGTCACCCACAAAAAAAAGGTATGTCTTAAAAAATTCATCATAAATGTTTGTTTCTATTCTTTAAAGTCTATTCAAAGAAGTGCCTACATATTGTAATCATAGATTTTTTTTGAGGGAAGCGATGATTCAGACATTTCCTTACCATAGGTAGACAGGAAAGGGTGAGATTCCCAAATGTTCAGAAACAGTCAAAACCCAAAATTTTTCTGCTACATGGCAAATTATGTTTGTAAATTTTATTAGTTTTCCAATTTGAATGGCTTATGACTTTCAACGCATATACATGTTTAAACTACTAAAAATAATAAATTAAACTTTTAGTAACCATTTTTAATATTTAAAAAAATATAAATTACATATTTATTTAATGGTGGCATCCCTTGGCTCAGACTATCATCATCCGGGACCAAATTTACTAGATGCACTTATAAACAAGTGTTAATACATGGATGGGCGTAGCCAGGGGAGTCTAGTAGACCCCCTTTTAAGTTGGCAAAGGGAAAAATTTGGGGTTAGACCCCCCTTTTGGCTCGCCAAGGATAAAAATTTGAGGGTCTAGAATGACCATTTTTAAAATATTTTCTCGCGTTTCACTCAGCGTCCTATTAATTATATAGTCTCCACTTGCAAATTTGTATTACTTTGTTTTGTAATCTTGGTATGACCACGCCAGACCCACCCCATTCTTTAAGTTTTAATTGGTCTTCACTTCCAAATTTGTGTTACTTTGTTTTTTAATCTTGATATGACCACGTTGCAGCTGGACCCCACTTTAGATTTGTTATATAGTAGTATTAAAAATTTAAAGGTTAAAAGTAATTTTAAAAACATTTTTTGGTACCTTTGCATTGCTCAGCTGTAATTGAATGTACTCATTTTTCAGCTGTAATGTTTTGGAAATCAAAAATTTTAAGGTATCAAATTGTTTGTAAAAATTTTTTTCTTTGTTTTATAGACTTATTTTTATTGAATAATAGGAACATAATGAAATATATGACATAAACAAGGTAATAAACGTGCACAGGTCCAATTCAGGGGCGTAGCCAGGATTTTGGAAAGGGGGGGGTTGTACTCCATACAAATTTTTCAAAAGGGGGGGTTGTAGGGGGTTGTACTCCAAATTTTTAAAATACCGTAAAAAATACATTAAAAAAGGGTAAAATTTTTTGCGCTTCGCGCTAGGTGATTCTTTTTGTTGTTATTTGCATTGTTTTTTTAAGTTAAACTTGAAAAATTTCCGGTTTAAAAAGGTATAACATTAAAAATCGTGCGATAGCACAAAAAATTTTTCTAAAATTGTCTTTGAAATTCATTAAAAACATCACTTAAATGTTGTAAAAAGGTATATAAATGTCGAGCGCTGAGCGGAGCAAAGCGCGAGGAAATTTTTTAAAATTGTTTTCTTCGGACCCCCAAATTTTTACCTCCGCCAACCCAAAAGGGGGGGGGGTTGCCACCCCTACAACCCCCCCTGGCTACGCCCTTGGTCCAATTATATTATTATAATTTTTAGATATAGAAAAATATAATATTATAATTTTAGAAGGTTGGAGAGTGAACCTGGTTCCAGCAGACCAGTTCCCCTTGCCACAGTACGACCAGCTCAGGGAGGTGCAGCAATGCACACAGAGTGGAAGTATTTTATTTTTAAGTTTTGACATAGAAGCGCAAAGCAATTGGTTGTCTATATCTGCTCCATAATAGCATTCCCCTTCAAGTATTTTGGGTGGTGAAGCAGTAGCATATCTATCTATCAATACTCTAGATAGATAGGAGTATGGGAGTGGGATGCCACCACAAATTCAGAAGGGGGGGGGGGAAAGGTGTTGCATACATGGGCAAGTTTGGTTGGAGTAGGGGGGGAGTTAAAATCTGAGAAACGCATTTTACCCATATCAGTTTTTTCTGGAGTGCATTTTACACCTGTATTGTTTTTTTTTGATTTTGAAGTAAAAATAAATAAGAAACAGTAATTTTAGGTTAAAAAAGCTTTTTTTATCGCATTTTTGAACTTTTTATTGTTTAAAACATTCATTTTGACCTTAAAATTTAAGTTTAGAGGCAGTTAAAAGTCATTTAAAGACTTTTTTCTTCATTTTTTTAAAAATTGGGGGGAGGAATGAAGGGTTAACCTTTTCACCCCTACTCTCCCCCCACTTTTGATTGAGGGGGGACATTGTTTTTGGTCAGGTCTGCTAGAGGGGGAGGTTTACCCCTGGGTGGAAGGCCAAAATTTTTAGGGGGTCCAGACCCCTCTTTTTAGGGGGTTCTGGACAAGCAATTCTCCCCCTTGTGTCAATGTATGGGGTGGTGGTAATGGATGGTGAGAAAAATCCAGAGTAGATGGTGAGAAAAAGGGCTGGGTAACCCCCAAATTTTGGAAAAATTGTTTTCACTACCTCATGGCTTGTTGAAGTAGAGTTTTTTTTGTGTTGGCAGTTAAAATATGCTGAACAGTATAAGGCTTTGCAATATGGACAGATGTTTTGGATTTTTCATGCAATTTAAGTGGTTTACAAAATTTTTTCTTTCTCAAAATTTGAGAGCAATAATATATACCCCCCATCATAGGTGGGCAGCCTCTCGGATTTTGGGGGGGGTATAGGGGGGGGTCAAATTTTAGGGGGGGTGTTCAGTAAGACTCAAATTTTGAGGGGGGTGTACCCAATATTTCCTCGCTGCCTTAAAATGAGCTTAAAACGCGTAAAAAACGTAAAACAAGCTTATAAATGCTTTAAAACTGTGTAAAAATAAAATAAGATCTTATTGCAACTTATAAATTTTATTTTTTTAATTCTTTTAATAAAAATGTGCAGTGGAGCATTCAGGATTTCATTTCGGGTGTGCAGTCTGGCGGAGGGGAGAAAAAGTGTTGTCAAAGCGGCGTGAAGCACTGTCGCCTGTGCCGCGTAGCGGCGCCAGCCGACGCGAAGCGTCGGCCGGGGGGTCTGGGGGGTGTCCCCCCAGCCGCCGGAGGCGAAAATTTTATAAAATATTTACTAAAAACGGCTTAAAAAGCGTCTTCTGGTGATCGCGTGATCATACCTTTTACTTTTGTTTTTTTACCTAATTTCTACATAATTTTCTGTGATCTTAAAAATTCAGTCAGGGGGGTTTGGGGGGAACAATGCCCCCTGGAGGAGAAAATTTATAATTTGAGGCGCTAAAATACACTAGAAATTTTAATTCCAAATGATAGTAATTACAAAATTTAAGGTTTTTTATAGCTATACTATACATTTATAACATGTGTTTAAAACGTTAAAAAAAAGGATAATAGTGTTTTATAGTAGTTTTATTAAACATGTATGCCTTAACTACTGAATGGGATAATCGATTTGAAATTGAAAAACTAAGATAAATTGCCAATTTAAACTGCCCGCGTAGCAGGGAAATTTAAACTGCCCTTGTAGCGGGGGAATTTAAAGGTAATAAAAGGTAATAAACGAGAAAATAAGGTAATAAACACTCCGCGCGAAGCGCGGAAAAATTTTTTAGTCCTTTTATAACACTTAAAAATTTTTCTTTGGGAGGCGAATTTGGGGGGCGGGGGTGTGCCCGACTACCCTAATTTAAGGGGGGGGGGGGGTGTCAGCAAAATCCGAAATTTTGGGGGGGGGTATAACCCCCCCCAACCCCCCCCTGCCCACCTATGCCCCCCATTTCCCTGGCTACAACCTTGAATACTTATATTATGTGCCAAAATATAACAATTACAAAATTTTTAATTAAAAATTTTAGTTTAAGTTCTTTAAAAACTATTTATTAGTGATGGACAGAACTGCAAAGCCCCTGGAACACAAACACAAAACCAAATTAAGATTTTCCAGATATATCTGGAACAGGATGGAATTGGAACCCAAATTCCAAATTTTGCCCAAAACATTGGGAATTCAGAATCTGAACTGCCTATAAAACTGTGAAACCTCCGGAACACTAGAACCGGAATTAAGATTTTCCAACAATTTTGAAAAGAAATTGGAACCAAGACCTGTGCACTGCCCCCCCCCCCCCCGGGGGTAACCCGGGGGGGGGGGAGGGGTGATTCCAAAATGGGGGAGGGGCACGGGAAGGGGGCAACTTTTTTGAAACAGGGGGGTCAATAAAACAGGGGGCAAGCAGGGGGGAAAGAAAAAAAAGAGAAAAAAAGAAGGGAAAAGGGAAAAAAGGGACAAAAAAGCGGAAATAAGGTAAAAATAGGTCTAAAATGGCTTAAAATACATTGAAATAGGCTAAAAACTGCAAAAAATTTGCGATGATGGCGTCATCATAGGTCAAAAATGGTGTCATATTTTTAGGGTACTTTTTCATTTTTTGGCGGGGGGAGGCAATAAAACGGGGGGGGGGGGGGCAAATCCTCCAATAAAACGGGGGGGGGGCATTTTCAGACTGTGCACAGGTCTGCTAAATCCAAATTTTGCCAGTAACCTGGAACCAGAACTGCCAATTACTACTATTTATTAATAATGGTGTTTTTAATTTCATTTTATCACTTTTTTAATTTAAACATACATCAGAATGTAGTTTTTGATCCCAACATAGGTGGGTAGGGGTTGGGTAGGGCGTGGTGGTATAACCATTTGTGGGTAGCCTCCCAGATTTTGGGGGTGGTATACTCAACAAAAAATGGGGTATTTGAGGTATACCCAAAATAAATTTTTTTGGGGCTGTCACCTATGATCCTAACCACTATTATTAAGATTTGTTTTTACAATTTTGATTTTTTGCAGAGAAGAGCCAGCCTATTGCAAGGCCCTATTGTATACAGAAAGTGGTGAGATTTCAATTGAAGAACTTCGGGCCCTTCGATATCACCAAGGCCCCCAGTATGTTGGATTTAAATATATAAATAATAATGTAAAAATGGTCCAATTTATTTTAAAATTGAACTAAAGTACTGTATATGCTTGAAAAGTGGCGTTTATACAGATATTGATTTTAGAACTTCAGTAATTTTGCATTCAAAATAGATTAAGGGCTGGTTCATACTTATGACAAAACGTCCTTTGGAGAAAGTCCAAAGGACAAAAGTCTTTTGGACTTTGTCTAAAGGACAAATACAGCATAAAAACGTCCTTTGGACTTTTTTTCAAAGGACAAAATCCAAAGGCAACGTGTTCATACTTGCTTTCCTTTGGACTTTTCCCTTTGGATTTTGTCCTTTGGACTTTTGGACCAAATTTTAAGTAGCGTTCATACTTTGTCCAAAGGAAAAAGTCCAAAGGACGTTTTGACTTGTCCAAAGTACTTTTTGGCTTTTATAAAATTGTCCTTTGGACTTTGTCCAAAGGACGTTTTGTCATAAGTATGAACCAGCCCTAAAACTTGTTTTTTCACCAGATACACAGTTTAAAAAGCACTCCAGAACTAAAAACGATATAGTAGTAAAAATGCATTTCCTTGTTGTTGTTGTTGTTGGATTACCTGAAACTTATCTTCCCTATGCCAGGAGGGGCGAAAAAATTTCACCCCCATGCATTTTCTAGACATCTGCATCCACATCTGCAGATTTCAAAAGTGGATATCAAAAAATCAACTAAGCACATCCCTATTTGTGAGTAGTTAAAAATGTGAAAAACGTCATGGGTCCAGTTTTAAATATCTGCAGATTTCAAAAGTGGATATCAAAAAATCAACTGAGCACATTCCTATTTGTGAGTAGTTAAAAATGTGAAAAACGTCATGGGTCCAGTTTTATATATATATATATATATATATATATATATATATATATATATATATATATATATATATATATATATATATGTGTGTGTGTGTGTGTGTGTGTGTGTGTGTGTGTGTGTGTGTGCATGCACCCGCGTGCGCACGCAGGCGGGTGTGTATGTGTTTGTGTGTGCACATATGGATTAAGATGAATGAGGTATCATTAGAAAGCTTATACCCCAGGGAATCTCCTAAGGGGTTTGAATTCAAAAAAAATTCCATCAGACCTGTGCTTTGCCCTCCCCCGGGGTTTTATTAGGGGGGGCAATTCCAAAACAGGGGGCAACTGTTTTGAAACCTCAGGGGGGCACAAGCAGGGGAGAAAGAAAAAAAGAAGAAAAAAAAGGGAAAAGAAAAAAAGGGACAAAAAACCAAAAAAAGCGAAAATAAGGTAAAAATAGATCTAAAATGGTTTAAAATACATTGAAATAGGCTAAAAACTGCAAAAAAATCACGATGATGGCGTCATCATAGGTTAAAAATGGCGTCATGATTTTAGGGCACTTCATTTTTTTGGTGGGGGGGGCAAATCCTCCAATAAAGCGGGGGAGGGCATTTCCAGACCATGCACAGGTCTGTTTCATTCACATCTTTATACTGGACAACACATTTTTACAAAAGGGACCCTATGGATTTTGGAACTTAAAAATTTTTTTGTTTTTAAATTGGCTCAAGTTTATTGATGAGAGTAATTAAGCAATATAAATCCAGAGTATCATGTTTTTTGATTAGATTAACATGGACATTCTAAAGCTGGACAATGTTTTTTCACTGAAAGGGAAACAACTCTTCTCCATAATCAAAAAAAGCATGGGGATAAATGAGATATCATTGCAAAGCTTACAGGCCTGGGAATGTCATAAAGATGTTAAAATTTTAAAAAAATGCATGTACATCCTTAGGTTGGACAATGCATTTGCACAAAATGGGGGCCCTATGGACTTCGATAGTTTAAAAATTTTTTGTTGTTCAATTGGCTTAAACTTATCAGTTAGACTAATAAAAAGTCAAAATATTATGTTTTTTTTTGGAAATATGAACATAGACATCCTTTCATTGGTCAATTCATTTTTACCAAAAAATTTTAGCTTTCCACCTGGGGTTGGACCCCCTTAGCCAACTTGACCAAAAACATCTATTTGGGTCATTTCACGCCAAAACGCACATTATTTTGACATAATTGGACCTTATCTCATGGATTTTGCTGAAATTTGATATAGTAGTAACTAGCAGCCCTGTGACTAAAAACATTGCATGCAAATTTTAAACCAATCTGATGCACTATACCTGAGATATGACCCTTCAAATTGTGGGTTTCTGTACTGTTTTCAACTAAACTGGATATTTTCAATTTAGTATTATGACCATAGGTAGGCAGCCTTCCCAATTTTGAGGGGTATATCGAACCCCCCAAATTTTAGGGGGGGAGGTGTCCGGGGTACCTCCAAATTATAGGGGGGGTTTGTATCCAGATTTTTGGGGGGTATAACCCCCAACCCCCCCCCTGCCCAGCTATGATTATGACACAACATAGTATAAGAACAGGGACATGGGCGGGGGGGCGGCCGCCCTCCCCGAAACGGTCGGACAGGAGGAAAAATAAGGATAGTGGTTGGGCGAGGGGGGCGGCCGCACCCCCCCCCCGAAATGGTCGCCAGATAGTAAAATTTGGGGTTTTCAGAGGCTAAAAATTCAAAATTTTCTAGCGCCTCGCTAGACTCTCGGCGCCAAACTTTAAAATAATTTTAGTACCCCGATGGACCCCCAAAAACCAAAAATTTGTTCCGCTTTGCTTTGCTCAGCGGTCACTTTCTATAGTATACATACATATATATCTCGTTATTTATGTTGCCTGATGCTAATGTTATTTCAAAGTTAGTACAATAATTTTTATAAGTAATAAGTACTACACAGAAAGCAAAACAAACAATCATATTGGTTGATTTATGTACCTCTCCCCTCCTAAATTTTCCTGCCGCTTATAGCATTGGCTCGGATTTTTTTCATATAGGTAGGTAGGTACCCTAGAAAGCATGGAGCCGAGATGCTGCTTATGTGGTTTGGTTTACAATGTGGGTTTAGCCAAGGGGTCTGAAACTAACGTCTCTAAATTCCTTTTTTGTAAAATCCAGGCTCTGCCAATGTGTGCTTATGTAATTTTTAACTAAGAAAATATGTTTTTACCGCTAAAAACATTAGATAATAGGTTATTAGGCCAAAAACAGTGTATTATACAGCTTTATCTACGTTTATCCCTGCTTTTTTAACGTTTTCAAAAATTAAGGGGGGGGGGGGCTCCAAAAATTTCAAAAATTTTTTTTGTACTACAATCCGCCCCCCCCCCAAAATGAAACTCTGGCTACGTCCCTGTATAACAATATGCATGTATATATATACAGACCTGTGCACTGCCCCCCACGGGGTTAAAACGGGGGGGCAATTCCAAAATGGGGGGGCATCGGGGGCAACTTTTTTGAAACAGGGGGGCAATAAAATGGGGGGCAAGCAGGGGGGAAAGAAAAAAAAGAGAAAAAAAGGAGAAAAAAAGAAGGGAAAAGGGAAAAAGGAAAAAAAAAACAAAAATAAGGTAAAAATAGGTCTAAAATGTCAAAATACATTAAATTGGCTAAAAACTGCAAAAAAATCGCGATGATGGCGTCATCACAGGTCAAAAATGGCATCGTAATTTTAGGGTACTTTTTCATTTTTTGGCGGGGGGAGGGCAAATCCTCCAATAAAACGGGGGGGGCATTTCCAGACCGTGCACAGGTCTGATATCATTTGAAAGCTCTAAATTAGCTCTTTTCAATAAAATTATTTAAATATAGTTGTTGGTGGGAAAAATATTTCTGGTCATTTTTCAACTTTAAATGGATGCAACAAAAAAGCGCAATTTTTTTGGCTGAAAGTTAAACTTTTTATGTTAAACAAACTTACGTTTTGTTGCATATAAAAATTCTGCTTGGAATTTTGACTATTTTGGGAGTTATGCTCTCTAGAGTGATGTAGCTACAATGTTTGCTTTCAATGTAATTTCAAAACTTTCCATTATGTTAGGCTTATTCTTGTTCTAAAAACTGCATATTTAAGCTGAAACTTTTATTTTGTGTTAAACTAACATTTTGTTTTGTTGCATATAAAAAATCAGCATAAAATTCTTACTATATTAAGAATTATAGACTTTGAAGTGATGTGGGTACAATGTTTGCTTTTGATGTAACTTAAAAACTTGCCATCATGTTCAGCTTATTATTGTTGTTATACATACAAACTGCATATTTGTGCTAAAACGTTTATATTACTGCCCCCCTGTGATCAGACCCATTTATTGGGGGGCAATTCCAAAACGGGGGGCAATTTTTTGGAAATGGGGGGACAATAAAATGGGGGGCAAGCAGGGGAAAAAAGGACAAAAAAGAAGGAAAAAGGAAAAAAAGGGACAAAAAAGCGAAAATAAGGTAAAAATAATTCTGAACAAATAGTTAGAATATCTAGAATTATACAGACCTGTGCACTGCCCCCTATGGGTTTTATTGGGAGGACAATTCCAAAATGGGGGGGGCAACTTTTTTGAAACAAGGATGGGCAAGCAGGGGAGAAAGAAAAAAAAGAGAAAAAAAGGGAAAAGGAAAAAAAGGGAAAAACTAAAATAAGGTAAAATAGGTCCAAAATGGCTTAAAATACATTGAAATAGGCTAAAAACTGCAAAAAATTCCCAATGATGGTGTCATTATAGGTCAAATATGGCGTCATAATTCCAGGGTACTTTTTCATGTTTTGGCGGGGGGGGGGGGCAAATCCTGCAATAAAGCGGGGGGGGGGCACATTTCCAGAACGTGCACAGGTCCAATTATATTATTATAATTTTTAGATATAGAAAAATATAATATTATAATTTTAGAAGGTTGGAGAGCAAGGCTGGTTCCAATAGGCCAGTTCCTCTTGCCATAGTACAACCAGCTCAGGGAGGTGCAGCAAGGCAAACAGAATGGAGGTATTTTATTTTTAAATTTTCACATAGAAGCGCAAAGCAATTGGTTGCCTATTATATCTACTTCATAATAGTATCGCATTGGCAGTCAGCAGTGGCGGAAATCGCCCAAGTTGACTGGAAAAAAGGTAGAGCTGTTGACCATTTCCATTGCTGGATCTGGGCAGTGTCGCTGCATGGAAGCCGCTCCGTAGACACCACCGCATTCCTGAAGAAATTACCTGAAAACACTGGCTATGCTAACTAACTAACTAACTTCATAATAGCATTACCCTTCAAATATTTTGGGTGGTGAAGCAATAGCATATCTTTCATACTCTAATATGGATAGATAGGAGTATGGAAGTGGCCTGCTCCTTTCCCAAATCCAGAAGGGGGGGGGTGGAGCATACATGGGCAGTTTGGGTTGGAGTGGGGGGGGGGTTAAAATCTGATAAACGCATTTTACCCATACCATTTTTTTCTGGAGTACATTTTACACCCATATCGTTTTTTGATTTTGAAGGAAAAATAGATACAAAACGCTAATTTTAGGTTAAAAAAGCCCTCCTTTTTATCGCATTTTTTGAAATTTTTTATTGCTTAAAACATTCATTTTGACCTTAAAACTTAAGTTTGGAGCCAGTTCAAAGTCATTTTAAAGTCTTTTCTTGATTTTTTCTTTTTTTTCTTCTTTTTCTCACTACTTCATGGCTTGTTGAAGTAGGTTTTTTTGTGTTGGCAGTTGAAATATGCTAAACATTATAGGGCTGTGCAATATGGACAGATGTTTTGGATTTTGCATTCAATTTAAGTTGTTTTGGTTTACAAAATTTTTTCTTTCTCAAAATTTTAGAGCGATAATATATACCCATATCTCCCTGACTACAACCTTGTATATTTGTATTATGTGCCAAAATTTAACAATTACAAAATTTTTAATTAAAAAATTTAGTTTAAGTTCTTTAAAAACTATTTATTAGTGATGGACAAAACTGCAGAACCCCTGGAACACAAACACCAAATCAAATTAAGATTTGCCAGACATCTGGAACAGGATAGAATTCAAACCCAAATTCCAAACTTTGCCCAGAACATCAAGAACCCAGAATCTGAACTGCCTATAAAACTGTGAAACCTCCAAACACCAGAACCGAAATTAAGATTTTCCAAAAATTTTGAAAAGAAATTGGAACTGGAAATCCAAACATAGGTGTCCGACCAGCCTGGACTGCCCGGACCGCCCCCCCCCTGAGGGCCGGTCCAGGGTACCCCTCCCCCCTAGCGCCCATTTTGGACCCTCCCTCCCCCCTAAACTCCTGGTCCAGGCCGACCCCCCGCCTGACGGCGGTTTTTGACCCTCCCCCCTAACAACTGTTCCACCCCCCCCCCCTATCTACTTAATGTGCGATAGGCATAAAAATCGTTTTTTTTCGTGCGCGCGACTGAAAATATACAGGCACAAAATTCGTGCGCGCACGAATTTCGTGCGCTAACTTCATATACGTATATATTCCTCATAAATATAACAATAATTTTAGTGTTCTATACAAATTTTTATAATTTATAATAAACCTTAGGTTTTTTACAAACTGGTTGGTACGTTACATTAAAAATAAAAAAAATAAAATTCAGATGTTCGTTTAAAAACAAACCGTTTTTTAAAAACAAACGGTCCGTTTTTTTAAACGACCAGTCCGTTTTTTGCGCTGCCGCCGTTTGTTAAACACTTGCCCGGCAAGTTGCCGCATGCAAAATAATGAAATGAAAACAAAATACAATGATTATTATTATTTATTATGTAACCGGAAAATAGAAGAAAGTTGGTCAAACTTTTACCGGAAGCAAAAAAAATCAACAAAAAGGTACCTCTTATAATATGTTAACGTTTTTAACAGTTTCCAAAAGTTTTTTTGGCAGGTCCAGGCTATTCCCCCCCTAAGTACCCCAGTCCAGGCTTCCCCCCCTAAGGACCCTTCAGTCCAGGCTACCCCGGGGTCAAAATTTTTCGAAAATTTGGTCCAGGCTGACCCCCCCCTCCTGGGCCTACAAAATGGTAAAAAATGGGCTGACCCCGGGGTCAAACCCCCCCCCCCTAGCCGTCAGGGGTCGGACACCTATGAATCCAAATTTTGCCCAAAACCTGGAACTGGTCCGCGAAAGGGGGAGGGGGGGGGGGGGTTCCACCCTCAGGTGGAAGGCCAAAATTCTTCGGGGGGGGGGTACAGACCCCCTTTTTTAGGGGGGGGGGTTGACATGAGGTGCAAGATTTCAAATTTAGGGGGGCAGGTGTCCCAGAGTAGCCGATTTTTTTAACAAATTTTTTTTTAGTCAGTAATTTAAGTGTTTTTAGGTCTAATATTCAATTCTATATACTAAACAGCCTATCTAGGCCTCAAAAGTGCATTTACACTGTTTTTTTTTTACTAAAAAAACATGTTTTTGACAGTAAAAAAAAATATACTTGTAAATTTGTCTGGAGGGGGGAGGGGTGGCAGCTTCACTGGGAGGGGGGGGAAATCCTCTAATAAAGCGGGGGGGGGCATTTTCAGACTGTGCACAGATCTGGGTTAACACCCCAAGACTTCAACCTCCTTGTGCCCATGTATGGGGTGGTGGTAATGGATGGTGAGAAAAATCCAGAGTGGATGCTGAGAAAAAGGGCTGGCTAATCCCCAAATTTTGGAAAAATTGTTTTCACTCCCTCATAGCCTGTTTGAGTAGGGTTTTTTGTGTTTGCAGTTGAAATATGCTGAACATTATAGGGCTTTGCAATATAGACAGATGTTTTGGATTTTGCATGCAATTTTGTTTTGGTTTACAAAATTTTTTCTTTATCAAAATTTAAATGGGATATATACCCCATCTTCCTGGCTATAACCTTGTATATTTATATTAGGGTAACTGACATAATTTCCGCCAAATTTTTTTTTTGGATAAGTTTTTTTTTTGTTTTTTCAATCCAGCCAAAATTTGGTCTAAAAACTAAATGATAGCTATTTTTGCTATTACAGTACAAAATTTTAAAATTTTTGTTACACTTAAAGAACAGTGGAGGTTTAAAGTTTTTTTTATAGTGACCATAGTTAAAGCGCGAGCCATTAACTTTGGCCACCCAGAAAAAACTGGCTATAACTATTGCCAAAATGAGCAATAAAAACTTTAAAAGGTTGCAAATTTATCCTTGTTCTTGGGTACAT